>JAQGBJ010004317.1:0-10543 GCA_034698345.1 Sphaeridia pumilis | reverse complement strand
GTTTGTCAATTACGGCACAATTCAGGCGGACATGTCGTCTTATCAGATGGATAGAAGAAGGCTGCAAGAAGGTCGCACTGTTTGCATCAGGAGGGTGTCTCTCCGGTGTGAGCGCGTTGATGTGCCCGCAAGTCTCCAGCGGTTTTCGCAGCGTAGTCACGCTGACTGCATTTGGAGGGTCGTTCGTTAGTATGGCTGCGTAAATGATACTTCAAGTCCTGAGCATTTCTCCCGGCAAAGTTAAACCGCCCGCACTTGAAAGACCTGGCGATAGAGTGACTGAGCATGTGATTTTGCAAGTCTCCAGAATGGTAGGCGGCGTATGTACATTTGTCACATTTGAAAGGTTTATCGCCTGTGTGAGTACGGATATCATCTTTCGAAGTCGGTGCTAGTTTGCTGCTAAAACTGCAAAAGTCACACTTGAACACTCGTTCATTCGTATGATGGTTGAGCTTATGCATTGTCAAGCGTAAGACATGATTGCTGGCGGAGCACACGTTATATTTGGGCAATTTTTTGACGGAATGGACAATCAAGTGCTTTCTTAAGGCTGAAAAACGCTTGGTTTTGTGATCACAAAACTGGCATTTGAATCGTTTTTCTTGCGAGTGAATGCTTGTGAAGCTTTTCGCCGGGTTTGAGGGAGCAGTCGCGTTCTTAGTCTTGAGTTCGGCATCATTGCACTGGTTGCTTCCAAGAAATTTCTGATTGGCGTCGAAATGTGTCTGTTCATGTTGCTTCACTCGGTCCAAGCCATAGAAGAATTTTGAGCAGTGCTGACACCTTGCTCCATTTTGCCCTTTATTGAGACTTCCGGTCTGCAGATCCGTAGACTTCACAGGAGAAAACCTGCAAAGAAATGAGCAATGAGTATTTGAAAACCTGCAGGTGGAAATTTATTTTTAGGTTTATTTCATACACTTGTTTTGCTGCTGTGGAATCATCCTTGCCGTTACATTCCGTTTCTTTATGGTGGAGAAAGTCTTTCGGATTCCGCACAAACTTGCTGCAATTCCGACATTGAAACCAACGGTTCTTCCAAGTCATGTTGAACTACGTACTCTGAACTATTCGTGTCGATCTCAAATCCTACGTTACGAGGAAACAGTTCTGCAGAAATTCTGTAACAAGTATAAAATTTTGCGTCAAAAAATTGTTTCTCTTAGGAAAGGCATAAAATACACACGTAAGAGCCCTGAATACCTCTGTTGCAATTTCTTCGATGTTAACACCCACTATGCCATCAATCGATTCGCTTGAACTGCCGTGAACTGCCTGTTGTACACCACAAAAAATGTCTTCGAATCGCTATTTGTTGCACTGAATTGAAGGCAACAGGGACGGATTCTCCAACTTCGACTTGTTCTCATGTAATATTGAGCAGAAAAACTTGACGCAGTCGTTCAGCAGCAGCAGCTTGCTTAACAGTAAATTGTCTGACTCATTCTCGATTGAGTCATTAGGATGACTTGGTTTCCTATAAATAGCTGGCCTTTCTTGTGCCTGATAAAAATCATGATCAAGCTGTAAAGGGATTTCACTAATCAATTTGTATAATGGCCCATGGGAGGACGATTCAGCAAGTTTCAAGGGCTGCAAGCGGTACGCACCAAACCAGTCGAAATTCAATAGAAAGCAGATGCTTTTCTTGGAAAAAGTACCCGAATCTGGTTGACGGATGAGCCATGAACTGTAGACAATAATATGAAAATGAGTGGATCGAAGAGAAAACTTTGTTCAATTGCAGACTTGATTTGTAGATTCTTGAAGGTTAATTATTTATACGTCATGTCTTGCAGCAAAAAACACGCTTTGATATCGATATTGCTTCAAAACACTTGGCATTCAATTACATGTATCACAGACCGATTGGTCAAGCATGAGCGTGTAAATAATTGGACATGTTTTTAACATGGGCCACTGGGATACGGAAAACTATCCCACTTTCTTGACAACAAATATATAAAAACTGATTTCCCAGTATTTCGATGAAAAAGTCAGGAAACTCGGATATCCTAGTTTTTCGACAATAAGTGCGAAGATACTATAATGCATCATAGTCTTCTGTTGTAATTCGTCAAAAAAGTGGTATCGACACTTGTTCAATCAAAATTTAGCGATTCATTGTTCCCTGAGGAATGTTAAGTTGGTTAACATATGCAGTAACTAACTAAGCACCATTTTTCCATATTCTGAGTGACATCCACTTATCTAGGAATAAATTATGCCTCGTGGACGAAACCCCAATGTTGGTAGATATAAATACCAATTTTAAAACAGTAAAACATGATTATGTTTGCACTCACACTGTGTTTCTTTAGAATGTGGCTCTAGTCATGGAGTAAGAGTAAACCATAGAATTGTAGGAGCGTGTTTTTGCTTCGCGGGAAAGAAAAATCTGTCTAACTCGAGGCTATTTTTGTTATTCACTGTGCAATATGTTGGATTAAATCGTGATTTTTTAATTGTTTGACAACTGAAAAACAGGAGTGCGAACCAGACTATATCCGATTTGGATGACGAAATTATTGTGTCCAGGGGTGTTATCTCGAGCTTTTGGAATATGTATATGCCTGAAAACTGAAAATATTGAGAATCGTTACTATGAATTTGGTGTTTACTGAAATTTTTGATATGTTGCAAAACACGAAGACTGGAGGAGCTACTGGAAAAGGATGAATGGATCGATGGCTGTGAAATAGAAGAATTCAAAAAGAAACAAGAAAATGAGAGGCGCGCGCGTTATTAAGTAAAGCCTGCTGGTCTCTTATGAATCTCGTATTGTCCTCGCGCTCGTTAGCGCAGCGGGCTATATTGAACAGCGATGCAGGCATATCACATGATGTGGTTCAGCGCTGGGCCAACTCTAGGGTGACGATTTAGAGTAACCATGACAACTCCGCCAAATATGATTCCTACTACAAGACCTTAACACATAACATTCAATCACTAAGAATTTAATATTTTTTAAAAATTTAAACGTCCACAGTAACGTTTATGCAGAATTAAATGGGAGAGAATTGTGTAACCTTGAAGAAAGAGTCACAGGTATACAGAAGGCGCGCCCGGCCGACGAGAAAATCCTTTTTTTTTGAGAAAAAGTCTTTTTAACGCAAGTTGTGGTTCAAACTCAATCAGCAGCCGAAACTCGTGCTGGATCGTTTTGTCTCAATTTCTAATCGATCTTGCACCAACTGTTTAGTGTTAACTGTTTCGCGTAGATCAGAATGTGCCACGTTTTGAAGACTTGCTCGGAGCACGTGAGAAACGCTTGCTTATACAATTTTAGTACAAGGTTCGTACATCGACGGAATGGTCGGATGTGGACAGGCCTAATCTACCTTAGAATCTGCTGAACCTGTGGTGTTTCAAACTAAGTTTAGAAGTGACTGCCCGAGCGATCTTAATCCGCTCGGTTTCATATCCAGTTTCAAGCTCTGATCTCGCTGTGTACAACGGCCCCTAGGACAAGGGTGCCGCTTCCACAGGGAGTTTCAGTCCACTGAAACCATTCGCGAAAATGTCGAAACCCCTACCGCACTTTATACATGGTGTTCGGTGGAGAAAAAACAAAACAGTGTAAGTGCATAATTTTTTTTTACGGATGTCGCACTTATAAACCAGACATAAACGAAACAAAACACGAGTTTCACAATGTTTGCAGGATTTCCAGTTTGTCAGTGTTTTCTCAAGAGTCCATCACAAAGACGTTGTATGAAACAATGAATGCGTCAAAAGTACTGAAGCAAAACAATGAGTAGCGAGTTGGATGCGAGTTCTCGTGTATATACTTGGTTGTGTTTAAGGACTCTGCCATTTTCCAGAAATCGCATAAAGCAAAGTACGTAAAAGAAGAGTAGTTCCACTAAAGAGATAGAATAGAATAATAGAAGAACACAGATTGCTATATCTTAACCAACTGAGCAGTCATGAGTGAACATTGAATCGCCAGATTGTGATTGAATAACAACTTTCGATACACACAAATTTCGACGAATATCGTCAGAAAAGTAGAATGTATTGTACTTTCTTTTGTACTCGTTGTCAAAAAACTTGGATACCCGAGTTTCTTGACATTTTGTATCGGAATACTGTGAAATCGCAGTTTTTTATATTTTTGTCAAGAACCTGGGATACAGTTTTCTATATCCCAGTGGCCAATGTGAAAAACATATCCCTGTATTTACACACTCATGTCAAGGCAGGTGTTTCATTAAAACCAAACTGGCAAGCTCGCAATTGGTAGGCCTACTTTCAGTCAGTTATGGAAAAATGAAGTTTGGCGACGTCACTATGTCCAGTCGGCCAGTCGGGGCAATGGAATGAAAAAGAAGGCCGCAGCTAGTATATAATAGACTATCAAAAAAGAAGGAAGAAGAAGGTTGTCTAAAACAACCGCCAAAAATAAACCAGCGTTATATAATAACCTACGCATCAAATGGACAATTCAAATGATGCAGGATGAAGTTACAGTTGTACCAATATCAAACCACTAATCACGTTTTAACGCAAGGACTACACTGGTAACTTTCTCAATGATAAACGCCAAGTAGATGAGATCAGACTCGCGTTCGAAGTTTCGGAAGCTGCCGACCAATATGCCCTTTGTCGAAATGGCACCAAGCCTTCTTTTGAACGATGCGTCCGCCTTGTTGTAGCGTCGGACGGTGAGAAGCTCCAGTTTGGCTCGCTTAAGGCTTTTGGAGACGCTGTAAGCGCGGTGGTACAAGATCGGATAAGCCAGCGGGAGAAAGAAGCTGAAGTACAACATGACGATGAGTAGGATCGGATTTCCGCTGAAGCTCATAAGCATCATCGCGGAAATGGACGAAATACTGGCGAAGAGCAAGCCAACTTTGGTTGCGAAGACGGTCGATGCGTTGCCAATGTTGAAGACCTGAAGTGCGACCACGAGTTCGCCAAGTCTTTGGCAGACGTGTTCCACTCTCGACGAAGTGCTGAAAGAGACAGCGGACATTAGCACGGAAATTGAAGGTATTTCGAGATATTTCCACACCTGCTGATGAGCTGGTCCATAACATTTGTCCACATTTCCAGGAATAGCATTGGCAGTATCACAACAGTGGAGTCTATTGCCCCCATCATGAGCAACGACCATATGTCTGCAGCGGTAGCTGCCCCAACAAACATGTAGTACACCGGACCCACCGCCAGGTGACCTTCTTCGAGGGCTAATTCCACGACAAAGCGAAACTGAGGAGCCAAGTCGGGACTGTGAACCAGAAGAGCGCTCACAACCAAGCAACAAAGAAGAACCGATGGCGGGAACAAGCAGAGAAACCAGTTGATTAACTTTGGAGATTTGACCATCGGTTTGAACTTGAGAATCGAATTGGCCGCCAGCGCGAAACAGCCAACGTGACATGTCAAAGCCGAGTATCCTCCAACCACGCCCACAATCGAACCTGCGAGCATCACCGTGTGAACGGGAAGAAACATAGGGTTCCGGAAGCGGTCGTAAGCTGCGCCGAGCAGGAAAGTCAAGCCGATGAAGATGGCGCGAACCATGAAAACCGTGAGGCTACAGGCCCAAACCACGCTGTTGTACCGGCTCGCTTGTACGGAGAGCAGAAGACCTTCGCTACTCGACTTGGTGAGTGTAAACGGTGCGCCTGCGCAGGTTGAGAAGATGTTCAGCATTTTGAGGTTCCAGAGGACAGCGGCTTCGTAGGTTGAAGCAGCAAGGCTATTGAAAAACGTTGTTTTGATTTTGGGCTTGTGTTGCTGGTGACGACGACGTTTGAGAGCCATGGTTCTGGCCAGAAGTTGATACTTTTTGTAAAGCTGAATAGCGCAAGTTCCAGTGAAGTCTGGGCGAAGTCTGCAGTCGACTGGCAACAGGATGTTTTGGACGAGTCTGAACATGTTGAATCATATTAATCGAAGACATCAGAACTTCAAATTTGTTTTCCAGAAAATTGCAATTTACTTTTGATTGACATTCAATTAAAACTAGTTGGTTAAAGAGCGAATAATGGCATGACAAATGGACATATTGCTGATTTTGTTCCGATATCGGCTTGGGCCATTGTGTACATTGACGTGACACAGTTACGTCTTGTAAAGCGAGGGAGTGTCTGATTGCTATGTCTGTGAATGATGGCTAGTCTCTACGCCGTTCTTGAAGCCCAATGTCATTTAAGGTTAAGTGGCAAGAAATCTTCCTGGACAATCCGTCAGCTCTATTTCATCAGATGGAGCTAAAATTTCATGTTTTCTTATTAAATGTTCTTTCTTGATTTTCACCTGCTGATTTCTTTATTGTGTTCGCAATTGCGTGTTTAACGACGGATTCAATATATTATCTAAGTGAAATTACTTGAACATTGAAAAGCTTTTTTATATTACACTATTGTCTTGAAAAGCTGAAACTCGCCAGAACGAACTCAAGAACCAGAACTCCAACCGAGCCTAAAACGCATAGATACACAAAAGCCAGAAAGGCTCCTTTAAGCTTGTTCAAATTCATAGGCCTCACGTTCCAGTTAACCGTAGTCAAATCGACGCACGTCGAAGTCCGAAAATCGTTAAACAAATGAACCATCAAGTTTCGTCTAACGATAAAGTTGGTGACAGCCGCGGGCGTTTTTGATACCAGTTGAACTTCGTTCATCGCAGCTTTCTGAGGAGGCGCAGGCGCAGAAGGCGTGGCGGTCCATCCGAGTAATTTGGTGAGGCCACTGACGAAGGTTTCTTCTAAACCTGAAGTCTTCTCCTCCTCTTGTTCGTACTCCAGCCTCAGTTTGGCTTGAAGTACCCGCAACGAACTGACGACATCGAGACTTGCGTACTCGGCAGTCCATTTGGCAAAGAAGCCGGCTTGAGCCAATTGCTCAAGCTTGAGCTGAAGTGTCACTGCCGGCGTGGTCTTGAGAGCCCACCAAGGATCGAAGCTGGATAAGAATTCAATGGGCTTTTTCTCCGAAACGTACCTCTGAAGTCCGAGCGATTCCAGCAGCGTTCTATACATTCGAATTTCAGCTTTGAAGCTTACAAAAGCGTAGCTCGAAGGAATAACGTATGGATCTTGGGTATAGTCAAAGTCGATCGGATTCTTGGCTGAAGACAACGTAAACTCTGGATCTGTAAGGGCGATTGCGAAGCCAGCCAAGTCTGTACTCAGATACTTTTGTTTTTCCACAAGTCTACGGAATTTATCGGTTCTTTTCGGATCGAGAAAAGCAGCGGCGGCGTGAGAGCTATCGTAGGTCATGTGAAAGAAGGACATGTCCATTCGATCCACTCCGCGCCATCTACCGTCTTTTGTGACTCGGTCGTTTTGTATTTTGTAGTTCATGATTGATCCCCATTCGTACTTTTTGTTTGAGATGACGTCACCAGTGAATCCATTCAGCTCTTCAGCTGATTTAGGCACCGACGGTTCGGTCGGTTTCGTCATGATTGTAAAGATGATGCCGCTGTAACCTCCAGAGATGACGATGGCCGCCAGGAACCACACGGCGAGCATCGGCCGTAGCTGTCCTTTCGACAGTAGATGGCGCGAGAGGTTGCTCTGGTTTAGAAGTTCGGTGATGAAACCGCAAGCGGTTTCAGCAAACTTGAGCTGGTCTACAAGTCGAGAGGCCAGAAGCGACATGAGGGCGATTGAAGAAAGAGTTCCGATCCACGTGCCCAAATCCATCGGTTCGATGAGCGCCGACAACTTGCGGTTAGTTTGGTCGGTGACGACGATAAAATACGGGTTTTCCGGTATTTCACTCCACCGAAGCCAGAAATTGGAGCCGGCGTTGGTCTTGCTTTCTGACATTCTCATTCCAAAAATGAATCGGATGCTGGATAGCCAAACCGGGTAGTAAAAGTTGTCATTGGGTTTTCCAAGGTAAGTGTAGAACAAGTCTTTTGGATCCATGACAGTTGCGTTCAGGGCGGCGCAAACTGCAGGAATCGCAGCCTTTTCAAAGACTCGGTCGGCGAGAGTGGTTCGAGCTTCGATTTGCAAAAACTTTATTTGGTCTCCATGAAAGTTACCGGTTCCAGAAGATTGGATTTCACGAAGTTGATGCAGATTCAAGAGTGTCTTGTTATGGATTTCCAGGAAAGTTGAACGTGGAGTATGTTGGTAGCATCGGTAGCAGGACATAGCCGCTGAAGTCCGGTCGCTGTGCAGAAAAAGTACTAGCCAAGGTCGAGGTGGTAGCATTGGCATCCATTCGGATTTCGAAGATATCGTTGGACCAGATTCGATCACCAGAAGAACATCGGAAAATCCATCGAATCCCCAGAACGGTTCGGTATTGAAGGCATATTTGTATGTGTTCGAAATGAATTCGTTGCCGCTGGGTTGACCCGCGCTTGGGAAGACCACCAGCGCTGCGCAGTTGAAGCGCTTGGTGTTCTTTGTGTCAATTTCCCACAGTTTATCGAAACCATCGGTCGTGTTAGGACGTTCGGACGGAGTCATCGGATTGACGAACTGGAATGCCTTCAATTGAGTTTCGTTGGCATGCAAGAGCGAGTAAGGAGCTTCCAGATCGGTATAGGTTCCAGCAATGGTGTGAATCAAGTCTATTGTTTTGGAAACGGAGGTTCCGAAGGAGCCGATGGTGATCCGACATGAAGGCAATGGGATGCGCAGAAACGCTTGCGCGAAACCTTCAAGTGAAGTCTCTTCGAGGGTTCGAAGGTTTGGGGAGGCATTGGCGACTTTGAGCGATACCGAAAGCAGTAAAAATATTATGTGGTAGAGGTTCATTGTGGATTTTTCAAAAATGTTGTTTCAGATAGATGGCGACCTATACAGCTTTGAACCTCTATCTATTTCTGTAAGTGTAGTATGAACACAAGTATGGGTGAGGAAAGCTTCAATGCAACACTGCTGGGTGCATATTGCGTTTTTGAGTCAAATAAAAAATTCACGAGGTGCATATGTTTGCACGAAAACAATTTCAGGATCACAACTAGTAGAAATCTTTGCAAAAACCATAACAAAAACAGTCTCAAGAGAGTAGTTGAAGTAGAATCAAGAATTCAAGGTTTGCATGAGATCTAATAGTAAACAAGCAAGGTGACCTTTGATCTTGCGAACTGTCACCGACAGAGGTATTGTATTGCTGGTTTTGGTCTGAATTAGTACACTTGAAGGTGTCGTCTTTTTTTGAGAACCTTAAGAAAAATAAGTTGAATGCAAGATCTATCATTACGTCAAATATTACCTTAGGAATGATGGGATAATTTTGGAATTTTTGAATCTGCTAAACTCAAAACATACCCGGTTAGTCCCTTCAAATCTCATGCTAAAGGCTGAGCTAGTACATACAATTACGATGATTTGGTTGATCATGAAATCTGATTGGCGGTGTCTGACTTGATCTAAAATTTGCCTGTGACTTTCACACCTTTGAGTGAAATCGCATTTCACAGTCGAAATTCGAGCAGCTCCTGTTTTGCCCTGTCCGCGCTGGCTCCGTTGTGATAAAGCGCAGGTAAGCCGATCCTGGCGGCAACGCTAGCGTAAAATAAGATGAGCAGGAACAATAGTCACCAAAAAGCAAAATAAGTAGGAAAAGATGAGAAGGAAATTCAAGTGACCTGAAACACCAGGTTGGCGAGAACGATACGTCAGAATTGAATGACAATATGAATTATCGAATACCCTAATCGCGACGTCAGTTAATACATCAGCTGTCGGAAGGGTTCAACTCGACAGTAAAGGACAACATTGCTAATGAGAGCACCTGTAGGGGCTACGACAGTCGCAAATTTTGAACTCAAAGGTACCCGATACTTATGTATAATCATACTGTGAGCCATGATGGAGTGAGAGCTTTGAATTGGCATGCAGCACATATCTGTTCTTGATTTTTCGCTTTGCAATACAATTCCTGCTAATTGCATCCATTTTTGCCTGTGAACACATGGACTTTTTTGTGAAAAGCCTTGGAAATTAAAAAAAGGTTCAAGCCCCAACGAGTGGAACAAGAGTATCGCCAAATTTAATTATCGCCAAATCGTAAATTTCAATGTCCCTCAAGAACTCATCTCATAGTAATGCGTGTGAGAAGGTTCAAACGTGGCGAGCTTCTTACTCCAATGAGTAGCAGCAAATTTGTAGAATAATCAAATTATTGACATGAACAACGTGTTGAAGTAGATTGTTATCAATCAAAAAATACATTTGTTCATATATTCCGTTGGTTTGTTCTTCAAGGTTTGAGAAATGTGGTCCAATCGCAAACATCTTGTCTGAGAAAGCATTCGCTTCCAATCAAACGGACTATAAATTACTGGAATTTGATCGAAATTCCCAAATTCTTACGCTAGGATTTTCGCAATACCGAAAAAATTGTGTTCCCAGCCCGTTTTCCCGGTATAGCGGAAATCCTGACGTAAGAATTTGGAAAATTCCATTAAATTCCAATAAAACGGACTATAAATTACTGGAATTTGATCGAAATTCCCAAATTCTTACGCCGGGATTTTCGCAATACCGAAAAAATTGTGTTCCCAGCCCGTTTTTCCAGTATTGCGGAAATCCTGGCGTAAGAATTTGGAAAATTCC
>JAQGBJ010004316.1:0-10547 GCA_034698345.1 Sphaeridia pumilis | reverse complement strand
TGCCGTGTGAACATTGACGAGGACAGGTCTGTGTCGGTCTTTTCCCAATCGCTTCAAGAACGCTGCGAAAGCTGAATGTATTATCGCTGGAGACTTGTTCAATCAGTGTGACAATAGTGACTCGCCCAGCTCCAGCCAAACGTGCCCTTTGACCTGACAGTGGATTTTACAGATTTTCAACAACCGTTCATCGACGAGTGTTTATTACTCCGCAGTTACCAGGTTTTTCAGCCAGTTTTCAGTGCGTTTCTCGTGTTTTTCTCTGCCCGCTTTTACCCGGTTTCGTTGTAGAAGGTAAGAAAATCAACTTTATTGTATTCTTGTAATTGTCAGTTCTTATAGCTTCAGTGTGGTCTTTTGCCAAGTTCAGCAATGAGCAAAAAGGTAGCGACCAAACGTGAATTTGCGTGTCTAGCCTGGAATTAGCATTACCTATAATAGTCGGCCACCTTGGTGTAAAACGAACAGGCCTGTGGAATAGGCAAACCCTTAAAATTGGTTTTCTCCTCAAGCTTGTCACTTCAAGGAAGAATTTGTCAGTTTTGCTTGTCTTTTGGCACGGAACAAATCAAGTTCGTTAGTTTGCCATCTATTGTTGTTGATTGAATTCAGTTAAATTTATCGAAATTAGAATAGAAAACAGTTAACTGGGTAACAGGAGAATCCCGCGGAGGTTATAAATTGTATTTCCAATTTGTAATTGTGCAAGCCATTCAATAATTAATTCACGTTTTGCTGTTCTTTCTGAAAGTGTCGACTTAGTTTCTTGTGTCAAGAGTAATTATTAATCAGCTAATTAATTAATTACAAAAGTGTAATTTATTGGTAAGAGGCTATCACAGCTCTGGACAAGTAACGAAGTTCCGAGATCGGTAGAGACATGTCCAGAATTGTAATGTCATGTTTGGTTTTCTCGTTTTCCAGTGTTCCCGTCCCACTGGCACCGCCATTCAAAAGTGATTTCGTTTCAACGACCGCTCCTCCATAATGAAAGTACCGACAGGAAGTGAAGTGCGCGGGATAGCGATTCCGTCCAACGCTGCAGCGCTTGCCGGCTACCACTTTTCCAACATGCACCCGGGCTTCATGTCCAGCAACAACAACAACATGTCTAGCCTCAAAGGCATCCACAACCTTCCTTCAATCGCCAACATCCCCAATCTGAACAATATCAACAATAGCAGTAGCAATAATAGTAGCGTCAATAGCAGCAACAGTCCCCCATCGCCAACAAGCTCTGCTTCTTCCCGCTACAAGACGGAATTGTGCAGGTAAGATATATCAATATTCGCAATCTGGTTATGATTTTCATCGTATCTTGTCCAGTTTTCTCAGCTTCTTCTCACGATTGCTCAATCAAGAATGTACATGGATTTTCCTTGAAGAAACCAGCGGTTAGTGGAGCTCATGTTTACTGTCACAAGAATCAGCCGAGTTGCGGCTCTTTGTGAACTCGGTTACGCCATCGATAGTTGAAGCCGTTTTTTGTTCCGAAGACGTTACGCAATTCCTTCGGCAGTCAGTCAGACTTGTTGTTAGGCACGGCGACTTTTATGACATCCCTTGTGCAACTTCTTGTTGAACATTAGTTCAGTCCAGGTTAACAGTCCAGTACTTGAAGCTGTACCTGAACATTTCCGTTTGGATTCATTTTAGAGACTTTGGATGGTATGGAAAGTTTGCTTGTTTGATAGGACAGAAGTCGTCACAAGAACGGATGACAAGACTCTTGGGAATTTGCAAACTGATGCAAAAATTACTTGTCAGTCTTGTGGTTGTCCAGGAGCAGAGCATTGGAAACATTGAAAGGCAAGCAAATATGGGGGTCGACCTTTCTGTCTGTCTGTGACCCATGTTTTAGAGCTTGTTAGTTTGTGGTCGCACAGTTGTTAATTGATATATCGCAGTGATAGCAACTATGCAGTCTCAGCAGTGCTAGTAGCCAGTAGCTAAACATTGTGGACTTCTGCTAGAATTCGCCTGCGAATTTACGCAGCGTTTTAGCTTTAGCATTCTCAAGCGCCCACGCACTCATCTTGTCTCGCTCCCGCATACTTTTGCAAATTTTCGCAAACACACAAATTCCGAACATCTCCAGTTGTAGCTATTCAACATTGCAAATATCCCTCGTCCTATTTTCGTCTGCTCTTCCTCCGTCTTTTGCAAATATTTTTGATTTCTATCACCCGATCGAGTTTCCCTAGAATCGCCCAACTTGCAGTTTGTAGTAATCGTTCCAAGGAGCGTTCGCACGGTTACTAATTTTCGCTGAAAGCGATACAAAGTAACCGAGTAAGTGTGATGACGCTGTCCGATGGTTCTCATCTCATAGTCAGCTTCTTGAATGTTATTCGATACTTTTTGCACATTGAACATTGCTTGTCAGCATAGTCGCCAAGTCGCGTTTATTCGGCCCAAGTCGTATTTTGTTCTTCACGTTTGCCATTTTGCGTAACATTGTCAATGCGAAATAAGAATGTCTCGGCTAATTTCGAGACTTGATCAAACTTTTGAGCGAATCCAACTAAAATAGTGTAGAAACGTTTGTTTTTCGTGCTCAACACGTAATCTTAGCATCGATCAAGTCTTTTATTCCTTTGTTGGCAAGTTTGCAGAAATGTAATGTACAAATGCTCACACAGTATTTTCTCTCTCCCAACTTTCAGTTTTAAATTCGCCCTGCATTATCATCGTCATTATTAGCTTTTTGCATAACTCTTGCCGTTCTCGTAACAAGACTTTTAAAAGCGAGAACAACAACAAAGGAGCAGACTCACTTTCTACAGCCACTTTTGCACTTTTGCTTTCCGTTTCTTCCTTCCTTTCGCCAATCTTGGCGTCTCATCTTGATCGTTTGTTATCGCTCCTCCTTCTCTCTCTTCGTTTATCACGTGTTTGATGTTAGTCCTGCAAGTACTCGCCGCCGCTTCCTCCTTTTCGCACACTTTCGCATTACTAACGAATAATCGCCACCAACGTTTTCAAGTCTTCTCTTCGTCATGAAACGTCCAGGTACCTCAAGTGATTCACATTTCTACTTCTGGCGTATATAATGAAAGGACCTGCGAACGAAATGAAATTGTATCATCCAAAAGAGCAGGTGTGGCCAGGTGTCGTTTAGGAAGTTTCAACAACTTCAACTCCGTTGGAACTTCCTTATAAACTTGATTCAATATCGTTTCCGAAAAGGTTTCTCCAACATCCGATGATATTTTTAGCCTTATTCAGTCGGCAGCTGTCTTTGAGCTTCTCTCGACTCACCTGAAATTCGTTTCCGACTTGTGTATAGCCACATTAATGGTAAAAAGGCTGACTTGAACTTACTTGGACAGCCGTAGAATATGACAAACAAAGGCGTGGACGTGGAAACTGACTGATGATCGACTCGTATCCTTGTTACATATTCTTGCTTCCTTGATCATCCTCTTTCCGCTCACCTTCCTTTTCATCATCCTCGTCAGTCTCGTCGGTCTCGTCATACATATTTCAACTTCTTGTTCTTCTCCTACTAAAAGTCTGTCGTATGAAACACGTGCCGTATTCTTATTACTTTACCTTGTCTCACCTTTGAGTTGAGCAGGAAGAAGGCGCCTTCTCAGTCAGATACGCAATTTTCGCAAGCAGATGTTAGATGCTGTAGCGAATTTGTTTTGCGTATCTCGTAACTTTATATGTCTTTTGCTCTTTGTTGCCCGAATGAATGAAAGAAAGCGAGAATTTACGACTCTGTTTACCCTTTGACTTGCCCACTTGCCATTGTTTTGTTGCGTCATCTGGAGGCAGCCAAGTTACATAAACTTGCGGAGCTTTTGTTATCAGTTCGTCGGGTGGATTATATCGGCTTCTTCTTTTTCTTCTGGATCTTTGTTTCTTGCCGCCTTCCCTTATATCCCTGTTTACCAACAACAAGCACAAATACACGCCGAGACAATCAGCACATTAAAAGCCAAAGTTGCGTCTCGCGTGTCACCGTAAGTAGGCAACTGTTCGATACTCCTCCGAGCTAATAACATTGATAACTGGAAGATTATTGAGTCTTTTGGCCTAGTTCCGTTCACGTAGTCTAATGTGATTCCAAGGTAGTGGAAAGAACGGCAACGGTTTATCCTGTTCAGGTAGCACAAGTAAGCTGCACGGAAACTTGCCATTAGTCTTCTTCCGTCCATTTCTCATCGGCTTTATGAGGGAGGACGAGACTTTCTTCCATTTCCGCTGTTTTATCTCCACGTATAAAAATTATATCGAACACAACAACAGTCCATCATGGAGGAAGAACAAAGTCGATTCGATATAGGCAAAGGCCCACAGGATATTCAACAAGTGTCATGTGGCTGACTCCAACGTTTCATTTGGATCCCTTGCCCACGCCACAGGTGACTCACACAGAAGGTCTCAACGTTTTCAAAAGATGAAACAGCAGGCCTGGACAAGTTTTGCTGGATAAGTCGGACGTCCAGAGAGGTCCAGAGCTTTCCCGGTATTCTTATACATTCGTAGCCTGAGGCGATTTATATTGGATGAATGAAGGCTCGTCATAGTGTTACATGATTCGTTGAAACTTTGTACGTTTCTCTCTTCTGTATGTAGCGATTACCTAAAGGGGCTTGTGGTGGGTCATAATCGCGCGTTTCGATAATATTATTTCATCCTTTCGCTTTCTAAACGTGAAACCAGTTTGCTGATCAAAGGTTCGCCAATGTTGGTGCATACAAATTCAAAAATGGCGAGAGCTTTCTCCCCTGGCTATGGCACACTGCTCTAATGGTCATCCGACATTGTATATGTAATGGCGATTGTAATGTGTAACTTTTGCATTAACACGTCACGCCTGAATACGTAACACTGCAAGCAAATGTTGCTTTGGATTCTGAACACGTTCGAAGCCCAACAACGTCTCCTCCTCGTCGGATAACATGCTCGTTTAAATTCGCATTCATTATGTAAGCACATGAGCCAAAGTAGTTTGGTAATGGCTTCCTCTTCTGGATTTTTTGCAATATATACATGTCGTTTTTTTGCACGTGTTTGTATAAATGCCTTTCCAATGTGGTCCATGTTTGTTGCTTCCTGATCTTGGTTGAAATATGTATTGCCGTTACAGCGATGTTCGTTTTTTCCAACTCCATGAGGTCTCACCAGGTGAGATTGGCGTATGATCGACAGCGCTTGTCAAGTGGCAGGAAATGCTTGCTCGAGGATTCCGGAGATTAGCTCTTCTATTGCGATTTCTCTTGATCTTTTGCATTTGTTCAAGGAAATTCCATCTTGTTGTTCACTTGAGAAAGCGAGCAGCGTTCGCTCAAAAGAATATATTTTCGCCGATGATGACAATTGACGATGATTTTATTATGTATTGTATGTAATGGTGATTTCAATGCCTTTTCCTTGTGGTATTTACAGACCTTTTGAAGAATTTGGTACCTGCAAGTACGGTGATAAATGTCAGTTTGCTCACGGCGCCGCAGAACTTCGAAGAATGACTCGGCACCCCAAGTACAAGACGGAGCCTTGCAAGACGTTTCACACCCTTGGTCTCTGCCCTTACGGACATCGTTGCCACTTTATCCATAACGAAGCTATTATGGTGAGTCCAACTAACTTGTATTTCCTACTACTTTTCCATACTCTCGCCGTCACCAGTCACCAAAGAATCAGCAGTAGTAATTTGCGTCAATTTTCCATGATATTGCTCATTCACACTTTGTCACGCTGTAAGCTTCTTTTATAGCATTATTCAACAGGCTGTGGATTTCATCACAAGCGTCCACAAGAACACGATTGACTCGACTACAACGAGTCAAGGTCACATCCGCTTTCCGCGTACCAAATTAATGCAGCGCGCTTCATTCACTCATCATGCCTCTACTTGCCAAATGCCATTTTTGCCATTTGGGGCGACGGCGATGGCGGCTCACAACTTTGTCATGATTCAACCGCAGGAGCAGCATACGGAAAACGCGTCCATAACAAACATGACTGACATTCACCTTCAAAATGAGAATTAGCGTTAAACTATATAACGCATGGTGTAGGCGGATCTGTCTGGAATTGTGAAGCTTCAGCATACAATATTGATTAGGCTCCTTGGCGTGTTTGTTGTATTATTATCCTTTTCTGGTTATCATCTGTCGTCGACATTTCTTGTAGCTTTTCTTATATTGGTTTGGTACCCAAGTCAGAGTCATGTTCTTCCCCGTACTTTTCCTCTATTAGCTCTCATTATAGAAGCCATGTTGATTTCTATTCTAGAAGACGGGAAACGTGTTTTTCAGTCGCCGTATCTCGTGTTGACATTGGGCGTTTCACACGCTCTCGCACAGTTTCCTTCTTCTAAATGTCTTTTGACTTTCTCGGAGAGACTTGCACTATTTGCTGACTGTGAGACTCACTCAAATGTTGTTTGGTTATCGCATTTTTATTATGGCTTCCAATAGAAACATAGAATAAGCAAGCAACAAGTTGTGTAGTCCTCACCACACTTGATGTTTATCTGACGTCCGCAAATTCTTATCGTCGAGTCCGTAGCTCCCTTCCATACATAGCCATGAACTGGGCGAACTTTGTCGAGATTAGTATTTACAGAGATTCGTCAGATTTATATCACTTGACTCTTGGAATAATAAAAATATCCTTGATCATGTTCCCTCCTCTTCACTGAGCAAGGAAATCTACTAGAATTGCAACATTCAAGTTTATAATCAAACTAGACTTTCGCCCCACTCGTATAAACATTGGACGCAAGGAGCAGACGTCAAAGATCAATTCAAAGAAAGAAGACCTGTGGATCTCCCTCTGGCTGGAGATTAGAAGCCAAAGTCTCGTTTTTGTTACGTCACAGTTCCTGTTTCCCCGTTGAGCTCCTCGATCGGAAGTCTTGGCGTCTTTTGTAGATCATAATTTTGTAAGGGTTAGATCGAAAGCCATGATCTTGAACTACGGATACTTTTTGGAGGCAAGCCATTTGAGGGATACGGAAGATTATATTAAACATTGTAAAAAAGCTAAACGCTAAACGCTCCCATCACCCTGTTTACTTTGGGCTGAACAAAGAAAAAGTTCAAGGTTTCAAAGAGCTCTTCTTCTTTTCATATGATAATCTTCCCACATATATTCCGTATCCTAAACTATAAGTAAAGTAGCAAAGCAGCAACGACTAAAGTGTATTAATAAATTGTACACAAATTGCTCAAAATCCCACACTTTCCAGCCTGTAGCTCTGTTGAAATACCCATATGTAGGAACGTGATCTCTTCTGGTCTTCGTCATATTCGAGATTGGCCACCAAGTTTGTTTATAAGGTGACATGCGGGGGTGGGATTCAAGTTCGTACAGCAACCAAGAGCAGCGGTTCAGTACATTTCCTTGTATCCTTGTGCGGTCAAATTCAAGGCCTTGCCACCAAAGGGTTTCTTTTAAATTTTTTACTCTGCATTTACAGACGAGATACGTTTATACAGTTGAGAGTAAATGGTCGGCGAGTCGTCGTCATTCATGAATGTCCTGTGTGGTTATAGTCTCGGCCCATTTCCACCACTTGACTGGGTTGAGGCGATTATCGTTAAATGACTTGCATGTGACGTTCCCCAGATTCTTTCTGTATTCCAGTCGCTTACTCAATGTGAGCTCCTTCTTCATCTATCAGGATTAATATCCAGAACATTTTTCTTTAGATCTCGCTCACATTGCGTAACAACCTAGAAATATAGCTACAACAAATCCTTCTTCTTCTTCTTCAACCCTCCACGCATTAATTCATATCCTTTGTGGTGGTCAAATGCTGATCGTTCTTGTTGAATTTTGGTATACTATGTTGTGACGCTACTGTGAACAGAGAATATTTCACGCCTTATCACGCCTAGAGTCTCTTCAAATGCATTCGACAAACTTGTGTTATCTCGGAATAAATACACAACCTCATAGCCACAAAATATCAGCGCGGGCAAACATTGGCCTTGAATCACCAATACATATGCCTGTTGAACTCTCATTCAATGTACAATACTCGTCGTAGAAGTGCTTCATCATAGCGCTGAAGCTATATTCTAGAAATTGTTGCTCTTCTTCTAGTACAGGATGTACCGGAGACCGGCAAGCGTTACAACTTTACTGCTCGTAGAATCCACCACCATCACCTTTTGTCTTTTATCGATTGTTCCTCTATAGCGGAATCAGACTGTAGTACGAATCATAAACCGCAATTTCCTCGATAGACGACGGCAGCGTCTAACAGCACACAAACGCTCTTGCTCCTGATGACACTCGATGGACACTAGAGCTGCTATAATGTGATATGATTTCTTTGTTTGCAAACCAACTATAAACGCCCTTTGTATCAACATGAGCGAAAATAAGGCAAGGTTCACTTGGTTCTGCCAATAAATTCTATTTTCTCTCTCGCAATTTAGTGAGCGATGGAGAGCGAGCTCTGTGTCGAAAGGGTTATTTTATGTCAAAGTCAGTCGTCTTTGCCAGATAGGTGAATGCCATTACAAAGTTTCTTTCTCCAATGGAATCCACATCACTTCAGTAGCAGCGACAACTTGATGCGCTTCAGTTTATACTGTATTAACTTGTATCATAGAACAAGGCGGCGGCTCTGGATCAGTTAAACTTGATAATTTATCTTATCATAATATCGCGCTATGAATTGTAACGAGTAAAAATTTCCCTTAGATATCTTTAATGTACAAAGTCATTAGGGGTTATATCAACCTTTACATTCGAAATGAGCTAATTCGAGTTTGTCGGTTCTAGTAATGTTAGTTGGAATCCGGCACGGAAGTTGGTTGCTAACGTTCCGAGGAATGATTCATTTTTGTGGGACGCCGATTACTATAATAATTGTCGTTATGATTGTATGAGCACTGCTCTGGTTTTTAACGAAACTAGCAAATTCTAGTCCTGTCTGCTTCTTGTGTGGTGTTTCGCTAGAAGAATGCGCCTCTGACGCTCGTTACGTTTTCGCTACTTTTTGGCAACTTGGCAAGTATGCGTCATTTTCTCGTGTGTTCTTTATAAACGTCGCCCATGTGGCATCTATCTAGTCAAGTCTGCTTCATTGCACAAGGCTCTTGATGTAATATTTTACAATTTGTTGTTCAATATTTGTTCAGTTGAGCAAGGTTATTGCTGTGATCAAGGAATGACGACGACATCGACTGTGGTCTCTTCTCATAGTTGAGAATTCCATGCTGGGCTTAACCACAAACAAGAGCAGAGCAAATGTTCAAAAGTAATCTGTATCGGATCCATAGTCTCCTCGGCCAATGTCAATATTATTAAGCTAATAATATGCGCTGAGAACCCTGGTTAACGAAGCTCACAGACGTCTTTTTCAGTTGGTCATTTCAGAATGACTCTGTTTCAAGTGTCCTCCAGCGATAAGCAATTTGAAAAGTTGAACTTTCTCCTCCTGTTGCTGGCTTCCAAGCGTCATTTTAACGGTTTAACACCACGCGGCTTTACACGCTTTCGCCCGCCGAACCTTGCATTTTCGCATTAACAAACGCGAGCGCTGTTAAACTCGATTCGCTGGGACTGACTGTGTGAGGTTATCTTTTCCCTTGATAAAGAAACGTTGGCAATGACTTTGACAGATAGCGTTTTGTTGCTTTTACGAAGTACATTGCCCGCTATCATTGCCATTTTATCTTTTTTGATATTATCATTACCAACATATGTCATTTGCCATCATCATCATCACCTGATTTATTGCAAATCGATCCGCGCCTCTGAAACTGCTTTGTTATAGATCAGTCAGTCAATTGATCATGGAAAATTCGCAAGTGTTACATGTCAACAAAGGAAGGGCCGTTGACTCTAATGAATCCTGGCTGTTTGAACTAATGACTAATCGGTATATTTTCTTCTTCCTCAGGTTTCAAACCAGGGCAACAACAACGGACTCGGAGCTGCAAACTTGCCCAGCGGTCAGATGAATCCCCGGGATTCGCGCGCTGGAAGCATTTTGTACACTTCAGGAGGAAGCGTCTCAAGCACGACTTCTTCGTCGTCGAGCCCGTCTCCGCCACTCTCTGCGAGTCCCACTGGATCCTTCGAAGCTGACCAGTTGTTTGACTATGGAAGTTTGTCCTCATCCCTCCATCACCACGTGGCCGCGGCTGCCGCCGCTTCCGGTGCCTACCACCACCATCACAACCTTTCCGGCGGTCAAGTCCTCGGCTCGCCCACAGCTTTCACCGCCTTCCCCGGATTCCATGGAATTGAGCAGCAGTTTTCGCCGCGTTTGCCCATCTTCAACTCCTTCTTCCCCGCAAGCATGGAATGAGACGCCGAAGAAGCCTTGTTTTACTGCAGCCTGTATTCATAGAAATTTTACCGAATTTAACTTTACTATTGGGTAGTTTGGTTCGGAAAGTTTATATTTTATAGGAGAGGGCAAGTCTTTAAAGAATCCACACATCAAAGTACCTTATGTATAGCCGCGCTGCTTGTAGTGATTGGCAAGCCGCGGCTGCCGAGAGAGAGTCTGTGTAAAATCCAAATGTACTTTTCTTCTTCTTCATTCCTGTCCTACGGTCAAAAGT
>JAQGBJ010004315.1:0-10549 GCA_034698345.1 Sphaeridia pumilis | reverse complement strand
CCCGCTTTATCTTCCAAACACCTTTCCAGCAGCCCCATCGCAAACGATATTTGTCTCCTTTTCAAATGAGTCATTCTTCACATCACACACAAATCTTGCACCATTTTCCACGATACGCCTATCACGCCAACAATTGTTCTTCTCACCTCCAGTAACGATGCCGAAGGACGGACTCTGTTTTGTTACAAACAAAATTCAAACGATTTTTCCGCTCCCGAAACAAATCCAGTCGGCTCATGACGCCATAAGAACAATGTCCAAGTCTTAGAACGTCCCATCCATCCGCCAGTAAGGTTTTGGCAACCAACATAAAATCCAAGTTAACCCCTTTAGCTCCTTAAATTTTGAAGAACCTTTCCAGATTTTTAAAAAAATCTTTTGAACTATAACTAGGAGCTTATTGCTTTATATACATATGGCAATGTATTCAACATGTGCCATTGAAAAATGTCATCTCGGCTCATAAATACCTCCTCCATTCCTGGAACCTCCTCCTTCATCTCATCTTCGGGTCTATTCTTCCGCCTCTAGAGAATCTCCAGAGTCATCCGGTTCCATATTGTCTATTTTGTCATCTCCAAATACTAGTAGTCATCAGCTTTCTACTTACTTGCCTACCTTCCTCCAATTTACTTTGAGAGGCAAAAAGTAGCAAGTACATGCTTGTTGCCAATTGTATGAAAAAGCCATAAGGTGCTGCGCATCCGTCCTCAATTCTTGTTTCCCTGCAATTTAAAAGTAATGATTATTTTGAAAATTGTGGGAATTGCCATGATTGGACTTGCAGGAGTGGGTAATTGTAGAAAGAAGTTTATAGTAGCTTCAGCCTTCAGCTTGATCCTTTGAAACGCATATGGTTAGCAATTTCAACGCCTCTTGAAACATGTCAATTCCATCAAAAATTCGCCCATAATGTTCCGCCAACCTCTGAAAAACAAAGTTCAACCGGCAGAAAACACTGAAATTACAGTAATCACCAGTTTCAAACTATTACATTCCCATTAGCTGCAGATTGAGATCGAGAACCGTGAGCCGTTTGATTACTCTGCTATGCTTCTCAAGTTCATTTCAGTTTGAGTGTGCCTTTGTCAAGGTTTTTAATTCAAGGCATTTTTAATCTAGCCTCAGCGAAAATTTTGTAAACTTTCACCTTTTTGGAACCTGAATTTTCCTTCCATGAATGCCAAGGAGCGCTGTTTGCTATGTGACGCAACAAATCCGTGTATTTCTCGTCAGAATTCAATGCCGTACAGACGGCACGACCTGAATATTAAATGAAGGCGTTCCTAACAGGCTTTCTTATGAGATTTGTGGAGATTTCAACGCAAAGTGATTTAAATATACGTTATGCATGGTTTGCATGACTGATATTTTCCTTTTTATTGCCTCTTGTAAACGTTTCTCTTTTTCCGGAACAAAATAATCTGGAAATGACAGTCGACTACCGTCTGAACCCTAACTAACTTTGAAACCTACAACTTCACAGTCCGGCACAGCAGGCAAAGCAATTTGATTGATCTTTGACCGATTCCTCTCGACTAGTCGTCAGCTGTTATCCCTTGCAATAAATCAAGTCTTCCCTTCAGGTAAGGCACGTAAAATTGATGGAATCCGGTCTCGGTGAATGGAGCAATGAATGAAAAAGTAATAGTAGAAACAAGAGGAATCCATAGCGAAAGCCACATGTTTCCAATGGACATTGGAGCGGACACATAAATTTTTCCAAGTTACACCTTCCAATTTTATGAAACGCTCCTAATTACCAGTTTCCGCTCTGGAAATTGTTTCAAACTGTGTGCTCCACTATAGAAGCATATATTTGGGGCTCAATTCAATGGGGAGGACGGTTACAGCGGCGGCCGCCGCCGCCGCCTCATCGACAAAGTATATATACACAAGGCAAAATTGGTTGTTGAAATACCCTCTTGAGCACAACATGGGCAATGTAATCCAATTATGCCCTCCACATGTTGATCCAGGTAAGACGATAACGTGGTCGAGATAAGCGTCCATGTTATTTCACCAAAACACATCCATCCAAGAAAATGATAGCCTGTCCAGCATAATTTCTACCTTTGGCTTCCAGGGCCACGCAGTTCCGAAAGGTGCGTATTATTTGTATTTGGCTCCATAAACTTTTTAACACTTTTTCTTGATACCGTTAGTAGCCTGTAGTAGTACTTATCAGACTTCCTGTTTCGCCCCAACGAAATTAGCTTGGATTCTGTGTGTTTGTGTGTATTTGTAGCCAGCAGCTCGGCGGCGACTTCGAAACTGCAGCCAATTCAGCGGAACCTGTACTAGGCGGAGCTTTCAACGCTGTGTGAGAAGTATGCAGCGATGAAAGTTATACTCTTCATCAGGTGGGTGTTTACCGTCCATTACAGGATATGGGGTCGTCACAAATGCCGTCCTTGCTGGAACACACACCAACCAGAACATTTTGCCATTCGTTTCATCATTTACACGGTATAATTATTTATACAAGCGGATATTAATAGTCCTTTCTTATCCCGGCCTCTCTGGCTGCCAATCTAAATCTTTCCATCATTCCCGCTTCGGACAAATTGCTTTCGTTCTGAATTGCAAACCTCTCTATATTATCTTTCACTGTTGCTTCCTTCGAAGTTGTTACCGAAATTGGCGGTGTATTCATTGGCTGTATGAATTGTAACATGAAATGAAATTATAAAATAATCTTCCACAGCACAGATTTTACCAGTAATCAGTTTTCAGCCGTAGGCCATGTCCACTGACTGAGCAAGGGCTAGACCAGAGACCAGCGGCCCTTGCGAAATAGGATAAAGTTGTTGGCAGGGGACGGAGATTGAGAGTTAGTGGTCTCGTTATAGGCAAGATTGCTTGTAAATCTAATTACGTTGCCGAATTTAGAGCAAAGGACACGCAATATATATATATTCATGTCCCGCCCTGAGAATATCGAGGGCGAAAGCAAACCCTCTTTGACTCGGAGTCACCATCTGGAATCCCGCACAACTTAAAAGTTATGAGAAGCCCAAGGGCTTGTAACTTGAGACTGTTACAACTCAATTACTAGTGATTTCACAAATGAGGAAATTGTCAAATCTCCTCAAATCCGATTCTGCCATTTCCTACACGTTTCCCGTCCATTGCCGCTCTCAATAATACAAATACCGGTTGCGGTTTTTACAAAAATACAATCCTCATTTCCGTTCCCGCCTTCATACAGTTAGGCAGTTATAGCCGCTAAATTCCACAAATGACAGATGTGGAGACTAATTTTCCTATTACCGCAAGTCAGCAGGAAGATGAAAATCTTTGATAACTTTTCATAAAGGGCGGAGATTATCCATTGTCAATTGTCGTCGGAGAGAGACAACAGGTTTTGCACGCCTGCTGAAGAAATTGTCAACTTCAGAATCTGTAATCACAACAACTAGCACGCAGTAAAAGGATAGCTTGAATTTTACAGAATGTGATCAGAACAAAAGCAATGGATTTAATGTCTACATGTCAGCGCCAGACGGGAACCTTGAGGTTCAAATTATCTGTCAAAGAGGAAACGAAACCAAATTCGAGCTTTAAAAAAGGAACCCTGACGGCTAATCTCTTTAAACTTCTTTTTATGTTTTCGGGTTTGTTTTTGCAAACGAACACACGCTGAAAATGCACTTTCATCAGATCTACTTTGGGAGCTTTAAAAAGCTGGAGGCGTATTGCAGTTTGCTTGAAATTGTCGCACTGGGAAAGGCTGAGAGTTGCAGTGCTTGAGCCGGATCTTCAACTTTGAACGTCTATCAAAACTACAACTACATAGTCCAAGCACAAACGTAATTATGGCGAAAACTGCAGTTTGATGGGGTTATAGAAGTGGAATTGACTTGGTTGTCAAAAAAACCATGTCGGTTCATAATTACATTAGAAGCTACGATAGAGGGTGACTTTCGCTATTGTGCCCGCTCGTACAAACCCTTCATGTTTGCATTTAGGGTTGACGAATGGGAGTTTAGTGGCCAATTTGCTTCCAGCTCTATTCAAGATCAACCAGCAGGTTCTTCCATTATCAAAGCGGCTCACAAAACTGACTCGCTGACTTTGTTCAAGGGTGCGAATAGAAGGGCGAATTTGTAATGCAGATCTGTCAACGTTTATTTTGTCATCCTCTTGGTAATCATAAAGCAGCCCTTTAAAAATCGCACAGGCGGCCCCTTAACCAAGTCAAGTCACCCTTGTTTCAAATGCCCTGTACATGAATTATGCCACCCTTAGCCTTAATGTTTTTACAATCAGTTTCCAACCCTCCCGTTTCCTGCATTTATTACCCGGTTTCGCAGCCTGTGAATAAGACAAGAGATACCAAGTCATCCGTGTGCATCTGGGAAGTTTTTTCCTAGAATAACATTATTGTTATCAGTCACTCCCTCTGTGACTACAATTCATTTTCAGCATTTCGATTAAATGGGCCATTTATACTTATGACGCATCTGATGCCGTTTCTAGCGTTTAGTTACGCAAAAGTCGATGATAACGACAAGGATTACTATTTTATATTGTATTGTAGGTATATGAAGCTATTTGCTGAATACGTTTAAGATCGGCACGCACTGGAATTCAGCTTAAACTTACGTTGGATAATGTAGTTTCTGTGGTCTCTACCGAAGACAGGTACTTATTGCCTTTCGATGCGACACAGCCCGCCATCTAGCGAAGGATCTGTTTACGCAACACTTCTCGTTTTTAATCAACCCGAAGAAATCACAAATATTACATCCTGAAGTCAAATTACGTAGAATTCTACGTGGTTTTATATGTAGTTTGTTTAATTTCGTCATGTTTGCTACTCATGTTTAAAAAATATTTCTCAGCACACTTATGCAGATGCGGACACTTGTCTAGAGTTACAAGTAATCCTGCCTGAAAATAGTTGGCTAGTCAAACTGAAGTATCTACTCTAGCTCGAGTTCGTATTAATATATAAAAATACATCTATAGCCGATTACGAAAATAAAATAAAGCTTATTCCAATTAAAAATAATCCTATCCAGTTTAATTTCACGCGACTTTTCATTGTTTGCAGTGTGAAACACTACAATGAATAGCAGCAGAAAGCGTAATTGTGAGCGTCGGATTGTTGTACCGGTAAATCAGAAGACGTTTGATTGTTTTGTTAAGCCTTTACCATCTCCGTGTTAAAGCATCTACAATCCTGGATTTACCAGGCAACCTTTCTGTGCCCATAGAACTGTAAAAAGATAAATTAGAATGTTAATATTTTGGTAAATCAGCATGGATTTTACTGAACTTCGTATATCTAACGAACCTTCGGTACATAGCTGCGGTTCTCGTAAAACTTTTCCATTCCATTTTCGCTGTTTTTCTGTTCGTCTTCAGCTAACTTCAAGCGACTTAATGAGTCCATGCTGCTGAGTAATTCTTGCTCCTTTTCTTTGCGCTTTTCGTATACTTGGTGGTCGAGATCAGTCTTGAACCTCCTCAAAGATTCTTGCTTTTCTTTTTCTGCTGCTTCAATTTTCGCATCGATTTCTTCGATCCTGTATAAGATCTGTCCTCTTTCTTCATTTAAAAGCTCTCGTTGTCGGGTATTCAGCGTACGCTTTTCCTCTATCTATTGTAATTGAACAATCATTACCGTTGCAACAGATACCGTGTGTGTGTATAAAAGTTCCACTGCGTTTAAAGCATACCTGGTGTCGTACTGTGGCTATGACATCTTGCATAAGATTTTCTCGCATAGTACGTTCTTTCTCCCAAGCAATCTCTTGTTGACGCAAATATTTCTTAGCTTCCTCACTATACAGCAAAAAGGTTATAAATTAGTCACCATTTTACGGATTTCAAGGTTTTGACGGACAACTGAACTTACTCAAAAAGAAAAGTGGCATCCTTCTCTCTTTCGAACTCTTTGTTCCTTTCTTCTTCCAGATGAGCCCGGACAGCTTCGATTCTAGCAGCAAGTGAGCCATTGTTGTTTAGACTGTTCTTTTCCTCCATTCGCTTATCTTCAAGGTGTTTCAAGTATTGCAGCATTTGGTT
Organism: Sphaeridia pumilis; assembly: GCA_034698345.1. Lineage (NCBI taxonomy): Eukaryota > Metazoa > Arthropoda > Collembola > Symphypleona > Sminthurididae > Sphaeridia > Sphaeridia pumilis. The sequence goes on along the minus strand of JAQGBJ010004315.1, from coordinate 4,513 downwards.
GTCATCATTGATAGATTGAAGCCTTTCATTAATTAAGGCTCTTAATTTCAGCCTTATTTGCTTGCCCCAGAAATTGCTGTAATTCAAAGTCCAGTACTTTATATGCCTATGAGCAACACGCTTTGAGTCTTGCATTGCGCAACTCACGCTAATGATTTCTTTTTCTCTCGCTCCTGAGCTAGCCGATATCTGGCCTCCAAGGTTTCTTCCAACAAAGATTGCTGGTTCTCGATTTCATCAACTTGGCGATCCAACTGTGCTTTGATTTCTTCTCTCAACTTCAGTTCCTCGCGCTGTCTCCGAATATCAGCCTTCCACTGCTGCAGTTGTATCTGGCGTTCCTCCTCGAATGATTGAATGCTGAAAATGTAATAAAATATTCCACTTAAAACTTGAAACAACTGTCATTTCTATGGCATTCCGCACATACCGCTGAAGTTCCTTTTCTTGGTACGCCTTCACATCCTCATCAATTTTCGCCTGTGACTGCTGAGCTAAAAGATCTCGCTCTTTCTTTTCTTGCAGTTGCTCTTCCCAAACTTTTCTGACGAACTGAGCATGGTATCGAGAGTCGACCTGTAAAAACAACAAGTACATTAAATTTGAAGTTTTAGTTCCTATATGAATCGGGTAAGTATGTCTTACATCGCGGACGAATGGACTATTGGCTTTCCATCTCAGAAAGTCTTTAGCGGCAGCTTCCTTTTTACGCTCCTCCTCCTTCTTTTGCTGGAGTTGTTCAGCATGCTTCTTTAAAATTTCCAACTTTTGACTTTCATCCTGACTAACATTCCTATGCTTCATCACAGATTTGTAGTTTCGATCCAAAGCGTCTAGTTCACTCTTGTAAGTGTTGTTTTCATCCTCAAGTAATTTCTTCAGTGTTTCCCTTCGATGTTCAAGGGATTTTACTTTCTCCTGTCGCCTTTTTTCTGCTTCCCACGCCTGTTGACTATGAATAAAGACATGAATATTTAAAGCTCCGCAATTTCCGCATTTCCATGGAAATTTTAGCTGAGTTCAGGCATACAAGGTATGCAATGTCAAAAACGTGATTACCTTTCCTCCGAGGACTTTCCAGTTGTCAAATCGTTGAACTTAGCTACATTTCTAGTCCAAGTAGAAAAATACTTTGCGTTGGTTGCCCATGTCTCCTGATACTGCTGTTCTTTATCCCGGCGTTCCATGATTCTTCTTTCCATTCGCTCCTTCAGCGGCAAGTGTCGATAATTGTAGTCGTCGTAGGCGCTCATGGTGGATTGAAACCAGTACTACCTGTAAGTAACAAGAAGCACTTCATATGAGCTCATAGGTCGAACAGTTACAGAAAACGTGGAAATACAAGTGCCAATGCTTTGATTACCTTTAAAAACGAAGTAAAAATCAAAGTGCGATATTATTCACTTGTGTCACATGCTCTAAATTCAATACACACGAGAGTTGTAGTTGTATCTCTTGGCTCAACGTCAAACTTTTTTGAAGTCGTCGAAGAAATGTCACAATGAACGATGATCAGGTGCTAAAACTTTCGATAAAGTTTGTTGTAAGGATCAGTCAACAGTGTCCGTTGTAGATCGTTCGTTTGTTTTGCACAGCAACCGTCAAAAACACAACATTGGACATCATCGAACAGCGGTTTCCCGGGCTTTTTCTCTATTTTGTACAATCAGAGAGCTTGTGCGCAAATGACGTTGGCTTGTTGCTTGAACGGCGGCCCATTGCTGACAGTGAACGAAAGATGCAATATGCAACTAACGGGCACAGCCAAACGCGCCACATTCAAATGTTTTGCCGGGAAACAATGTTCCTTCTGCAGTGCCCAACAGGACACAATAGGGCTGAATGACGTAAACAAACACCGAACGACTCGATGAAAGACGATACAGTGCGCGCGTGGTGAAGAAAAAGTTGAACTTTTTGTGAATTTTGGTTTTGATTTAAGGCTCGGCAAATATGGATTCAGATAAAATGGAAACCGAAGAAGTCATCGACTTAGACGCAACTAAATCTGACAAAATGGACGCGGTTAACACTGATGAGGCTAATATTCCCTGGTAATGAACATCTCAACAGACCTTCCGTTTAACTGTTACTCACTGCATGCTCTAATTTCGTGATTTGTGATCCATAGGATTGAAAAGTATCGCCCACAGACTTTCGGTGAAATCGTGGGGAATGAAGAAACGACAGCCCGTTTGGCAGTGTTCGCAGAGACAGGAAACATGCCGAACTTGATCTTAGCTGTAAGCAATAGCGAAACCACTCCTGATCCCTTTGTTGCTCTCGAGGTGACATGTTCATGATGTAACATTGTTTGCTCTTCAGGGACCTCCTGGTGTCGGAAAGACCACAACAATTTTGTGTTTAGCAAGAATACTGCTTGGAGAGAACTTCAGAGAAGGAGTCCTAGAACTGAATGCATCCAATGATCGTGGTATCGATGTTGTGAGAAACAAAATCAAGTTGTTCGCCCAGAAGAAAGTATCATTGCCGATCGGAAAACACAAGATTATTATTTTAGATGAAGCCGACAGGTAAAGTGCACCTTGCATCAAATCCCCTTTGGGGGTACAAGTTGGAATATGATTATATTGAGGATTTTCATTGGCTTCCACAGCATGACTGAAGGAGCACAGCAGGCTTTGAGGCGAACGATGGAACTGTATTCTAGTACTACCCGGTTTGCTCTGGCTTGTAACAACAGCGAGAAAATTATTCCTCCGATTCAGTCCAGATGTGCTGTTGTTAGATTCGGTCGCCTTACGGATGCACAAATTTTGGAAAAGATAATTCATGTTTGTGCCCAGGAAAAGGTGAAGTAATGGATTCTAAATTGGACTACATGACTAGGCCAATGTGTTCATTGAAAATTTTCTCGTTTCTAGATTGAATACGCGAATGAAGGATTGGAGGCTATTATATTTACTGCCCAAGGCGATCTTCGGCAGGCGCTAAATAATTTGCAGGCTACATATCATGGGTTCGGGATGGTTAATGCTGCTAATGTGTTCAAGGTACTGCTGACCATGCCAAGTTCTGGTTAAGAATATTGTTTGGTCGGTTTCATTTTTAGCAAATCTATCTGGCAGGTTTGTGATGAGCCATCGCCTTTGTTGGTGCAAGAAATGTTGGATTTCTGCAAAGCTGGAGATATCGAACAGGCTTACAAGAGAATTAGCCATTTGTGGAAAATGGGATATTCGCCGGAAGATATCATCGGTAACATTTTTAAGGTTTGCAAGACTTCCAAGCTACCAGAATATCTGAAACTGATGTTCATAAAGGTAAGATACGCATTTCACTCTTGTCAGCTGGTCATGAGCTTGCAAACAGCACATAAGATTCATTAATTGTTGTTTTATAGGAAATCGGACTGACGCATTTGAAGATAGCCGAGGGTCTGGGAACCTTTATACAGCTGACAGGGCTCATCGCAACGCTGTGTTCCATAAATAGAACTGACGATTAACTCAAATTTTCTTCGCCAACTATCAAAAGTTAACTTCGTATTTTTCGAATCAAGCTTCAAGTATTCAATATGGAATGGGATTAAATACTGTTTACTGCTGACTGAAGAACAGTTTACCGCTTGAAATTTGGAAGGAGCTACCTAACCGTCAGAAAACTCAGTAAGATAACATACCGATTCCCGTTGTTACCACAAGATCATGGAATACCAACGAGACGACGGTTTCAGCCAAGTCACCCAGTGAATCGGTATCTGTGCCGTCCTGCTGTAAATACACATCGTAACTTAATACTTCGTGCCTCATCTGTAAGCATGTTACTCCAAATTGGTCCGAAATTCAACCTCTCGTAGTGTGGAATCGACACAACAATCGTCTGCTTCTTCGCTAAATTCCTCTATGCATTTCAGAGTTGATGTAGTAGAGGCGGTGTCGCAGTAGTCCTACTTAGAGAAGAACACACACGTTACCATCTATACATCGATCAGGCTTCACAGAATGTTTGAACCGTGCCTGAGGTGTTTGCTCATGGGCACCGGAGTCCTGTGAATTCATCATGTTGGGGTCAAGTCCATCTACTAAGGCGTACGTTGAAGTTTGTGCAACTGCGTCAAGACGATGATTCTGGGATTCTTCTTCGCTCAAGGTTACGCTCGTTTGCGTACAACTGCTTTTACCCGATTCAGTCACTGCATGCCTGGAACAAGTTCCAACAGAAACCTTATCTTGGTGGATTTGCACATGACTTGTCGAAGCATCTCGCAGATCAGGTTCAGCTGCTGAAACCAGATTGCAACTTTAGACATGCGAATATCATAAGTCTACTTTCCAATTGTGTCATAGGCTTGCCCTTCATTAAACACTGGGTCTCTGCCGTTCTTGTTGTTACCAGGGCTTCTGGAGAAGATTGGGTCGTTGTAGCTTGCACAGAACGCCTTTTAGTGGAACAATCAGAAACTTCAGTGACAACTGATTTTTCTCTCATTATCAAATGGATCCGCAAGTTGATGTTCTGCCCAGAAGAACCCATATCGGCAAAGTTCACA
>JAQGBJ010004314.1:0-10549 GCA_034698345.1 Sphaeridia pumilis | reverse complement strand
TTTCCACATTCTTTGTTGAGAGGTTGTTGATGTTTATCTATTGGGGATTTGCTTTGTGCCGAAATTCTAGGGTTTGTGATTCATGGTCTTTACAAAACAAAAGTTTCCCAGTCCAGCTTTCTCTTTCTCCGGTTCTTCTAATTAAGCAGATGAGAGATGCTGGACCCGCTGCTCTGTAGTAGGCTGCCCTCGGCGTCGAAAACTTTTTACTTTGTTTAGCTTTGTGTGCTTTGATAAACAGTCAAGTTTGCACTTGCTGTTAGTCGTGTGCGTGAAACAAAATGTATTTATACTGCCGTTAATGGATACACGTGCATGATAATGTGTTCAAGGCGGTCGTGGATGGTAAGGCAGTTCACGCAGTTACACAAACATGAGAAAATGGCAAACAGAGGTCAGAACGGAAGGAAAGAAAGAATTGTAGTATATATGTCGTCACCTCGCATTTGTTTCATTTTTGTAGGAAGTGGCGGTTCCCGAGTTGAAAGGAAAACGGTACATGTGGCACAAGAAGAGAGATACATTTTCGACTTCTTCTTCAGTTACTCACTGTTTGAATACATTATGGGAACGAAACAAATAAATGAAAAATACGGCATTCACGCTTTGTACGGGAAAATACATTGAAGCCGAAAACCTCGTAAAGTATCGGAATGGTAGGGCATCCGCGGCAATAGGGTGCGTCATCTAGCGGATATTGTAGGTTCCATTGTGGCCCTAGAAAAGGTTGCTGATGAAGGACGCATCAAGTACAAGTGCAATGCTAATTATAATATGAATGTAGAGAATGTGACAACTCCTCTAAACCTAGTAATTTCGTAAACTCGATAAATTCTTACTAAACGAAATCTAATTTTCAGCCGGTAAAATTGGAAAGCGATCAGATGCCCGAATCTCTGCAACTATTAGGTCACGGGTTTCAGCAGGGCCGGAAGAATGACTGTGGGCCTACAAATCCTCAACATAGAAATAATGACCATCGCGGAAAGGTAAGAACGCTGGCAAAGTAAAAAAATATTAATGTTGCAGTGAAAATATATTCTAAACTTGGAACTGTGAATTTTGCGCAGAACGGCGTTAAAACAGCGCTACCATCCCCGATTCCGCCACTCATGACACAAGCTCAAGCGGCAGCTGCCGCCGCAGCAATGAATCCCAACTTCGTACTGTTTCCCTTTTTGGATCAGATACACAACGCTGCCGGAGGATTCCCGAATCCTTTGCAAAATATGCAGCCTTTCATGCACAAGAACAATGTAAGCTGATTTTTAAAATGTTCATGTGAAACTCCAGCAGTCTGACTAACAGAAAAATCCTATTCCCAGCTTATGTCGCCCCTGCAAGGTTGGCCAGGACTTCATATGTTTCCGGGACAGAATTCTAGAGGAAATACTAGATTACCGCAGCAGTCTGGTTCTCCACCAGCTCCGACAGAGGGTGATGGACCTTTGAATCTGTCGAAGCCAAAAGGTCATGAAGGTCCTAGCTTTAACGGCCGTTCATCAGGAAATAACTCATTCGGAATGCGAAACGGCAACAAGTCCCCTTCAGAATCTCGGAACTCCGACTCCCACCGTAATACGGTTCCTCCAGGGCTGGTACTTCCGCCCACATTCATGCCGTTCGCGAATTTCCCAATGCCAGCAGGTGCATTGCAATTGCAGATTTGAAGTGTTCAAGCCGGTGTTTTTCGTGAAGTAAAAATTAACAACGTTTGGGTTTCAGGAAATGCTAAAGATCAGCCGTTCTCATTTTCACCAACAATGGGAGCTACTGCTATGAACTCAAACAAGGTTGCACAGTTTCCTGGTTCCCAGATGTATGGGATGAATGGGAGTCCCGATGAAGACATAATCAGTACGACTAGTACTAATTTGGGCAAGGACGATGGGGATTATGGGAGCCAACAAAGTGAGAACAGATTTTGGTTAATGTTTGGTAAATTGAAGGTAATAAGTTTTAAAATTCATTACGTTTAATTTCCAGGTACAAAGATCATCAGACAGCCCAAGCGAGAGACTGAAAGCAAACCCCATATCAAAAGGCCTATGAACGCGTTTATGGTGTGGGCTAAAGACGAACGACGCAAAATTTTGAAGGCATGCCCAGACATGCATAATTCTAACATTTCCAAAATTCTCGGTAAGTGAAATAAACCTGGTGAATTATAAGAAATAACTTTCCTTAAACACAGCTGATCAGTGATATAAACTGAACTTTTGCGTTTCAACAGGGGCTAAATGGAAAGCAATGAGTAATGGCGAAAAGCAGCCATATTACGAAGAGCAGTCAAGACTGTCTAAATTGCACATGGAAAAACATCCCGACTACCGTTATAGACCTCGCCCGAAAAGAACATGCATTGTAGACGGGAAGAAAATGAGAATTTCCGAATATAAGTCCTTGATGAGACAGCGTAGACAAGAAATGAGGCAAATCTGGTGTCGCGAAGGAGGCTTGAATCCGCCGTCCGGTGCTCCCGGAAGCCTTAATGACATTTCCGACTTGAGTCACTTCTTACATGGCGATCTTGGCCCTGGGAATCTGCGGTAAGAATTTAAAACCAGATATATACTTCATGGAAATTTTTCAAGTTCATTGAATTAATTTGGTTTTCTATTTTCAGAGATGACACAAGCGAAACTAGTAGCGCAGACGGTAGTCTGTACAACGACTCGCTAAATGCCCACGACGAGTTGATTGACGGTGATCATCATGGTTCGCCTTAAAATCTACAAGTGTTTTCCTGTAATGGAGAAATCTTGGGTTCAAGACATGAACATGACTTCTCGTCTGAATTTCAGCTGCAACCTACTTCTTATTTTGTTATAGCGATTTTGATAGTATTTCTTTGATGTGTGTAAGTTACATATGAATTTCTTAGTTTTGCTGCATGTCTCATTGTTACTGTAAAGTCTAAGGTATTATTTGTAAGTACTTCAGTAGTCAGGAAGATCGTTACCACACCTTGAACTGAGTTACGATGTTGGTGATGCCGACGGGGTCGAATTCAATCGCCATGTTAATAACGAGTTCGATTTAACAGTCCAGGGATATGTTGACTCCCGAAGAGCGTGTACCAGTACACGCATTCCTATTAGTGAACTATGTATCTCTTATATTGTAATCACTACGTAGGATATTTATATACATAATGAAAAAGTTACACACTCATCGTAGGTAAAAATTGTCAATCTAATGTTTTGTTTTGTTTGTCAAGAATTACGTGGTTACATTAAGGGAGAAAACATTCACTTAATGTTAGTAAGTGGAAGTTTTTGAAATCCCGCTTGAATCTTGCAGTCGGGAATTTAGGATCCATTCTTCAACTATTGCTCCTCAAACGGCAGTAGTAATTTCAAACGTTCCTTTTCTTACGCAGATGACCTGCGGGAAAGTTTTTGTATTTCCGAACGGAGATTCCATGTCTGTAGTTTTAGATGTACAGCGTATACACAAAAGAATGCAAGACATGTTGTTGTATCATAGGAATCTAATATCGCTTAGCTGTGCGGAATGATAGTCTGTGATTTCTCTACAAAGCTTGAATTGGTTTATAGTAGTTGTTAGACTCTAGGTATACGACCTGAAAATGACGACATTCAATATTGTTCATAGGCGCTGACATTGTTCTAGATTAAGTGCTTTGGTAGTTTCAGTAGGTTTACTACATTTGTAGTTTTTGTGTAAGTTATTGCTGCTGGTGTTATCTTAAGTTAAATTCGTCTCAAGCTTTGACCGCTTTAACCGAAATCTCTCTGTGCATGCTTTAGCGGTTTCAAAAGTTATAGTTAAGTCAAGTCCTTCATGTGACGTTGTGTTCCCCTTGATGAAGAGGCGGATATCCCGGTAGAAACTCGTTGGTGTCATTCACAAAGACTAAATAAAATCGTAGCTTATACTGAATTTGAAACTTATAGGAAGGTTAATGAATCTTCAGTTTCATTACCAATAAAAAACAGGCAACATATTTCAAGTGAAAATTTTCAAAACGTTACAAGCCAAAATTGTAACAAAGAGCCAGTGCTGGACTTCCCCTTTTCCCGCTCGAATGGATTCGGTCCAAACTTTGTTTATCTGCTAACAGATGGCGTTCCTGTTCGAAGGCGTTTCTTTGGTCTTTGAAAAACATTTACTGGATATGAACGTTTTTGTTTTTAGATACGTCCCTAGTCTTAACAGGTTTTCAGAAGTTTCTCCGCTACGTTGGTTATAGAATTAATATGAAATTTCAGCAAGCAATGTTTCGTGGCATCCCATTTTAAGTAACAACAACAAATTTTATACAGCCAAGCGAAGTTGCCAAAGTAGCCGCTATTACGGCATTCTACGTCGAATTGTGTCTACTCATGTTATACAATATACAATATTTCATTTGATACTAATCAGCGAGGGGTGCCTTGGCTCGAGCGCCCAGGTGTAAACAATTTTCCTCCCCCTCGCTTACGTAAGCTGAATTCAATCGATACGTGTCCCTTGTGCCTGCTTACCTTTCTACTAACCTTTGAAACAAAATCGAAAATGAGCAGCAACCGTTACCCTCGGTTCCGGGTAAGCAGAAACAATGTGTCAATATGGAAATCACCGAGTCAACTTTTGCCTGATACGATACAACTGTTTGAAGGGTGAACGGCGGTGTGTGTAATATCGGGTTATTAGAAAAGCACAGAGACATGCGTGCGGCAAAGCCGTAAAAGGGGCCCACCCTTGTAATTTACCTTATGAAATTTGATAATGGACACATGGACAACTAAGAGAATGTCGACTAAGTATCGGGTCCAGGTTCATTTAACTGCAGCGCACGTTTGGTTTCCATCAGACAGACGTCATTCAGTCAGTGCCTTTGTTGAGATCATAATTGCGATTTCTGTAGGCGTCCGTCGTACAAAACTCATTCATGATACATGCCGCTTGAGATTAACGCAAAAGTCCATACACTATTTTTTCGAAACTCCAGAGAATAATTACTCATTGTGGTGTTCAAGTAAACTTGGATTCTTGAAGCTGGCGTTTGTGAAATATTGCATAACTAATGAGCAAGTGCATGCATTATGTTTGTGGTACAGTAACAAGCGAAAGTCATTCTTGAAATTTTTAATACTCTCAGTCTCAGTCTCATGCTCGTTTCTCCGTAATAGCAGGCACTGTAATTACTAGGGAAACATTTTTGTGTACAATATACCTTTTACATGACTAAATTTAGTAAGGAACAAAGTTTTTCAAGCTCAATTTAAAAGTATAGGAACCTTTAACGGTTATTTTCATTGCCAATGTGAAATTATTTTTGATCAAGTTACACTTAACCTTTTCATAACCAGCTGTGGAACAACGGGAGTTTCTTAGTCTACATGATTTTGCCTGCAAAGCCGTTCATCAATTTTTCACATATGGGCATACAAAATTTGCAAAGAATAAGTCAGGGATGTCTACAACTCTACAACGAAAGGTGTAAAAGGGTATGCGAGCAAAAACTTTTCATTCAGGAACTGCTTTGACTCCACACTCGCGGCTTGCCAATTGTACAGATACAATAGACGAGTTAAAAAGGCAGTGCAAAATTCTGGGACGGTCCCTTCTCAATAGAAACATCTGGCGTACTACCAAGAAGAATTCGCCATATTATGTCCACCCGACACGGGCGACAATTACGGATGGGGTGACACAAACAGCAAGTTGACGACATGACACAGAGTAGGACAAAGGTGTATTGAAGAGTAACGGTCATAAAACTGAATGTCCGATAAGGTTTACGGCTGACGACACGGCAATAATAATAATACCAGTGTACCTACAATCGTCTGAACGCTGAATAGGTTGCAGATCGACGTGATGACATGTTAGCTATGGTTTGGTCAAGATTTTAAACCTGATAACCGCCAGTTGTTTGTTTCCGAATCATCCCTGTTGTACCATGTGTACACACACGGCATAGTTAGGACGTAATGCTAAAAAATTGAGCGAATGGTAAAATTCGAACGTTACAACATCGTAAAATACAGACCAGAGCACGCTTTATAAAGGTTCGAAATTTTAAGCTTTGTGGGCACAAATAAATGTACACGGAGGAGGTAAACTTAATTTTTATTTGTATTTTAATAGACAGACGAAACCATGGGTTTCGAATCCTGCAGACAAAGGGTTATTACTAGGGAATATTTTAGTATTAATGGCCAGCTGATCACCAGTTGGGAAGGATGATTGGTGGGATAATTTACACCTGGATATACGGGCATCCAGTTCCAAACTTTCTCATGAGAGCTTCACATATATCCGTAATTTTCGTCTCTAGCAGTTTGCCCAACAAACACTCGGTAATCTGTGGTCAGTTTATGATGATTCTGAAACACGCATCATTACGTCACGACTCCATCGATTTGGCCATTACGTTCTTCTTTACCTTGCTTGCTCATGCCTTTCTCAATAGTTGAGGAAAGATTGTTTCTTGCACTTTGGATCTCAAAAATTGATCAGACCCTCAATTCCTATAAAGTTGTCGGCGACAGGACTTTGGCCTTGCGTAACCGCAGAAGCATAATTTTTCAGGGCCGAGCACGACAAAATCAAGAAGACCTCCATGATAGTTGAGAACGGTATGGTCTTTAAGCCAAAAAGTATACATATTGTGCACACGAGTACTCGAGAAAAATTATGGTAACAAATTGCCAGACGAAATTTCAGACCTCGGTCAATATAAATGCAGGATTCGAGCCCTTTGACGGCAGTGAGTAGTGGCGAGCGGCGTCATCAATTCAGATCCATCCCGAGATTTGATTCAGCGGTATTATTAGATTACATTAAAAGCGAGGACCAAGGGCGAGGCCGGCCGGGTTACATTGCGGTAGATCATCAGAATTCGTCATCTTGTGTTCCCTTGAACAGTCCATATGGCTCGGGTTGTACCTTACCGTTCGTGTTTTTACTTCCTGCGGCAAGTAACCGTTATCTGCGTTAGTAGTTTGTAGGCGGGCGGCGGCGTGAGAACAGTTTCCCATGTTTACCTAAACGCCTTCCCCAAACGATAAAGGTTCCCTGGCTGCCTAAAACAGAGAGGCCCTTGCCAGAGTAGATTACTTATTTTCAAATTTGTTAACCGTTGGCCTAAATTCCAGTCCCAGGAGTCCTGAAACTACACAAAGGGAAATTACACTTGGATATAAACGTGTGAAAGTTACCAGAAGCCAGAGAACATTTGACCAGAGGTTCAAACGGTAGCGGTGAAAGGTCTGGGAAAGGGTAGCCGCCCGGGACTTTTTCGGTTATTTCGGACCGTATTAATTTTGTTTTCGGGGGAGGACAACCATAGGAAACAATCGCGACTGACTGTGAATAATGAATGATTAGATAGAGCTCGATCATTCCATGTCTGTTACACATATACACGACAACTGTTCCACAAGTATTTTGTCGATATAGGTAACGAATTTCCACTGAAACCGCCATGTATCATGCACCGAAACCGAAAAAGGGATTGTCATACACTTCTGTTATTACCCTAATTCCCGACTTGACAACAAACAGCACGTGTGACACATTGGAGGCCCTGCCTGCCCACATGCGATTGCAATAAAGGGCAAAGGGGAATCATGAAACGGTTCGGTGCAATGTGATAACGGATGGATAGTATTAAAGCATGTCCCGAATTCAGGAAAATGCCCATTCATCAACCAGCACTTCCGCAAATGACAATTACACTTTGAATTTCTCTTGGCAGCGTTGTTGTTGAGACTTGCATGATCTCACGGTTTCGATTACGTTTCGCTATTTTATCCGTGACCATCGGAAGGTTGAACAAATTGAACCCCCTCCGTTTATGAATTTTTCATGTATGAATTTGGATCGATTTGACTCATCAATCAAACTGGCCAGCTTTGTAGTAAAAAATTACATCACTTTATATAGTACATATTACTTACTACGCTCAAATCTCAAATGCATGCAAGGTAATCCGAAGCATTCCATGTTGTAAAAACGCCTCCTGGATCTCTTCTCCAAGAAATAATAATTCGCAATATAAAAGTGCGTTGTTGTTTAGATTTTTTTCAAAATGGTAAACACGGCCGGTCGTACTACGTCTTTTTGGACCGGTTTGTTTTGCGAGTTGACAGGCTGGCAAATATGTATACGACAGAAGCTGTGGCTGCGAATTCGAGTTGGAGGGAAAATGTCTGCCGAGATGTGGCGTCAAGTGAGCAAATTTGGCGTCATCTCATCATCATCATCATTGCAGATTCTGCAAAAGAGGGAGCAGAAAAGACGCGGCGGCGGCGGTGGCGGTGGCGGCGGGCGAAGAAGCATCAGGTTTGTGTGATGCACGTGTTTGCCATTTTGCTCTCACAAGACGCATCAGATCGCGTCTTCTATATAATATTCCGAGTCTCAAGATGAGGCAACAAGTGAGGCGATTCTCGTCGACTGGCGGGAGCGCTCACGGCATGTTACAGCATAGGAATTGTATCCCGCGCAAACTGCACGAGGACGAGGACGGCGAGGAGAAGAAGTGGCATCCCTCACCGTCTCTCATTAGGGAAATGCATGGGAAGGCAGAGATGAAGTCAGAGATGCGGTCTAAAGATGAAGGCTTGAGATGTGGTGGTGGGAAGGTGAGTTGATCTCCTCACACACCATACACAACCACTACATAAACTCCTTTGCCATTTACGGCCAAGCTTGAGCATAGGGGAGAGGGTGAGAAGATTTTAAAAAGTTTGTCCGTTACAAACTCACGTTGGAGGAGGATTCTCACGAATCTCACCTTGTTAAACCACCCAGCCCTGTTGAGGCTAGAATACGAGCTACAATTCGCTTCTCGAGTCCAAACGCAATTTACCCTGCAGACTGTGAGGTCCTCACTACACCAAAGTTGTGTCTCTCCAGATCATTCTCACGTCCGCGTGTGATTCGTATTCCGAAGCGGGAATCCTGTGCTAAGACGTTGCGCATTGACATCAGTAATTTTCCTCCAAATACACCAAACACACCTGTGCTTAATTAATCGCCAAGTTTTTCGCCAACCGCCACCACCACCACCATGACCGTCAAGTGTCTCTTTGGCCCGCCCGACTCGGAGGCATGTGTCAAGATTGCTGAGGAGGTTCTTGGCGTCGCCAAGAAGGAATTTGAGGCCAAATGGAACTTGAGCATCGTGAGCGCCGCTGGAGACGCCCATGTCCCGACTCGCGAATCTTGTGCCGCCCTTCCTTGCTCTGGCTCCAAGTCATCCGAATCCTGCTGGGCTTGGGAAGAAGCCGCGACCCTTTGCCACCAGTCGGAACTTACTCCCCGCGTGCCCCTCCTCTACGTCCCCAACGCTGACAACTGCGAACCTGGTTTCATCCAACGCCACGGCCACCTCATTGTAGCAATGGACGCTGATGACCAAGTCCCGGATTTTAGTCATGACGCTGCTGCTGCCGCAACGGCCGCCGCATTTCTGGCGAGTTTGTCGCCTCGCCGAAAGGGCTCGTCGCCGAGGGTCACCGCTTCCTTGTATTCGGTCCACAAGTCGGCTTTCAAGCTTTCCAAGACGGGCAAAAACCGACTAGTCTCTAGCTCTGGATTCGGGGATAAGGACGATAAGTTAGCCAGCATGAAACAACGGTGCATTACAGGTAAACATTTTTATTAATTTTTCTCGCTTTCTAAAAATTGGGCAAACGCAAGCAGGAGTCTTTGTAGAAATATGAGCGCAATTTAAAAAACTGATTTTTTTAATTTAAACTAACGTTGCTATTAATACGTGCATACATATGTGTAAGTGGAAGGCTTGGTACAAGCTTGGGTTGAAAGTTGGCAAAATGGCGAAACCAGGTTGTGTTTAAAGCGTATAGAAGAGGTAATGCGGAAATGTTAGCTGTTTACGTGGCGCCAAGCGAAAAGGAGCAGGTAGTAGTAAGTAAGCCAATGAAATTTATATGGGGGATAACAACCACAAGATTTCTCTTTGAGTTAGCAGGACGAGTCGTCATAGTTGTTGTAAATATGTATGCATTGCAAAAATAGTCGGGATTCAGGTAGCCTTGTGAATGCATCTCGTGCTAACTGGCTCTCTGTACTTTTGAACGAGCCGTTGTCCTAGGTAGGTGGGAATGGGATATTTGCGAAAAGGGAAGAGACATCAGCACGACCATGGCATAATTACAAGGACGCCTTGAGAGAATGCATGGAGCAATAATGAGATACATGTCAGGCTATGTAGCAACCCATGGACGGAGGAAAGCAAGTTATAGAGTTTTGTAGGGTTTAACGAGTTCTACTAGTTGGGCTTAGGACTCCTCTAGTCGAGCCAATAAGACCATATAATACGTTTGTAAAAGTTAGAATGTAAGCTCAAGTTACCTGTCGAAGTTGCTATGCTTTAGTTGATTTGGGGACAGGTACACGAAAGATGTCGTCCGTCCGTTACAATCTTATGAATTTAGATTGGATTCACAGATAGGGGTTGTGGTTGTGTGTCGTCGTAAGACACGTTTGGAGTAGCGGCTTACCAGATTGCATTCATTCACACATTTTTATTCGCCAACTTTTTACCTTGGCGCTTGTTTACCTGGAC
>JAQGBJ010004313.1:0-10549 GCA_034698345.1 Sphaeridia pumilis | reverse complement strand
TACTAGGAGAGAAGGCTAACAACGCCAAGTGTTCAGATGTTGATTTGATGGAAGTTTTTGACTGAATACAGTTTAACGTCGCTAATAATGTTTTTGTTATTTTATTTACCTTTGAGCTTTAATAAAGTGAACGACTGTCATATACTACTTATAAATTTTTAAATCTTAAATATCCACTTCCGCACCTAGAAACTTGAGAATTCATCCTACTTCTGGCCTTCACAACCTCGTAAACCCGTTAGCTTCATTAGGATCCACAAGCGTTAAAGACACAGTGTACTTGCGCTGTTTTGGCACAATTTTGGCTTGGCGTTGTTCCTTCATTCTGTAGCTGACTATGCTTGGAATCCCTACCGTTGCAGCACCGAACAGGAACAAAACCAAAATGATCATTGGAGTCCAGTCAGCTGCAAAAATAATAGAAAAATCCTCTACAATCTTGCATAGCGTTTTTGGGGTTTCAGAGGCAGTATTTCGAAACACTTACATGGCTTGGCCTCTTCTGGACCTTCTGAAGTGCTGCTGGTCGTCTCGTTGACCCCTTCTTTTGACAATGGAGATTCTGCAAAAGAACACACAAAATTTTAGATACACGAGGGACAATTATTAACTTACACATAGTCAATTAGGCTTGCCGGCAATTGATTAACTCAACTCACCTGTAGCTGAAGCAACAAAGTTTGTAGGCAGAATTCGATTATCCTTCTCGATTTCACCCAAGACTTGATTACAGAAACAACAAAGAACTACCGCAATGATCACTAGCTCCAGCTCCAAAACACTCGCCTTCAGGCATGCCCTTGACAATTTTGCCATTTTGCAAAAATACTATCACTCCACACCTAATTCCTCTTTCTTCTAAAAGCACTAAAAGTTTTTCGAAATGTTCTATAATTTTCGCTTGATAGTTTACAGTCCAGCTCCAGCTCTCAGGTTCTCATATGTTATGCTGCTTTACAATCAGCTATAATCTTAAAGCAGCCCATGTCGTCAGCCGTGATAGTAAAGGAATGAGTGAATGGAGAGGACATGTAAACATATTTTCAATAGTTCAGAGCCTAAAGATTATAGCCAAAGTCATAGAGCTCGAGTACTGCAGATACTCGAAACTTTGCCGTGTAAAAATATACAATCAGAGATAAGAGTCTTTAGTCACTCTCGTCAGCGAGTCAGTCAGCCAGCCCTAAATTTCACGTTCATTACTAGGAGATTGTATATATATGCACTTCTGGCTGTTGTAAAAGCTAGAAAGTAAACTTGGTAAAGTTCAAATGTGTTGTAGTGTTCATTTTGAAGTCTGATGACGGCAGAGGTACTTCAAAACAATCGCATCTACAAGCCACTGCATTGGATGACTGCCTGGCTTGACTGCACCTTGAGAAATAACTGAATATCAAACGGGCACATACTGAACGATTGTTTATTGACAATTTATCTTTACATCCTTATAAAAAATTCCAATCTTTTAGCAAATCAATAACAACACTTGTACACACAAACACGTGAAAAATAAACCGGGAGGACCGGCAATGTCAAAGGCGGTAGTGGATGACCATAAGTCGTTGAATCGCCTGGCTGGGAAAAAAGAACCTAAATGACTGAATTCGATAGATAGAGACGGACTGCAGGATTTTAAATACAGGAAAGTCATAAAGTACAGAGCTTTGTATCTTTCTCAAGCCACCTTCAGAAGTTTAAGAGACACCTTCAGAACTGATGCATGTACTTCAAAATGAAAGTCACGAAAGCTATTCCGTGACGGACCAACAGATTAACAGACGGGTCTCGTAAACCTATAATGTATCTAAAGCTACCCAATAAATATTTAACCCCTTCAAAAATACTACGCAATTTGATCGTTGATTGCCGCCACCTCAGTTTCGCTCACTGCCGTCATGATAACTCGTAATCGTGCAAGAATCTCATCAAAACCCGGCCGGTCCTCCGGTTTCGTACTCCAGCAGTCGTTAATGAGATCACGGCTGAAAATCACCAAAGTTTAGCTAACTTCCACTTTGCTAAATTGTCCTACGATTTGCCTCATTCTCATTCAGTCATCTACTTACACTGTGAACGGAGTATTGAACGGGATTTCAGCTCGGTTTCCTTCGATTAAATAGATCATGTGGCGCTCAAAGTGGTGTCTGGAAGTCTCGTTGTCTTCCACTTTCGGCGCTCTACCGCGGTAAGGGTCTTCAATGTTCCTGCAGAGGTCGAAGAGGTGCATGGCCAACATACCAAAGGCCCAAACATCCGTCTTTTCCGTCGGTGTCGATCCGTGTAGGTCTTCGGGGGGCCGCAAGTAGAGATGTCTTTGCTGTTTGAAGTCACAGATCGCTCATTTTTAATACCGCCTTCAGGTTTTGGCAACTCAAGAACATTTATGTTGTACGACAGATTTCTTACGTCATCCAGCAAAGCTTGTTCCGGGTCATAGATTTTAGCCTGTCCAAAGTCTCCAATGAATATTTTGGTTCCCACGGCTTCAGGCGTCGGGATGCAGAAAACGTTATCGGGTTTCAAGTCTCCATGGACAATCTGTAAGTCATCGCACCAGAAGCTTCAATTTTGGTTCAACACCATTCAATCAGTAGTTTATTTTGATGATATTCACCTTCAAATTCTTGAGGCAAACCATTCCTTTAGCGACATCTATCAGAATCTTGACGAGGTCAGCGTCAGTCATAATGACTCCTTGTTGAGAGTAGCCGCTGAAACCATCGACATTTTGGATTAACTGGAGGCGATACAGATTCTCACTAATTTAATTGTTGTAATTTACCTTGCTGTAGCACGTGGTCGAATTACCAGGTCCGAAGTCAGAACATAGGCGAATCGCATCCTCAAAATGTAATCCTGCAGTGTTTCTTGGTACTTCCGCATCACGATTCCCGCGTAAGCTGTGGTGAATTTCATGTAGTCGCTTGATACGTTATCAAAGTAGTACAAGAATCAATGAAGTACTCACGACAATTGTGACACATGTGGTATCCGTAGTACTCGATGATTCGATTCTTCCACCTCTCCCCACTTCCCATCACTGTTAAAATCAGACTGACGTCATACAGCATTTCCCGCCAACTTTTTCCTGTCATGGTCTTGAGCCTTTTGACACAGCACAGGAGCCGTCCATCGAGAACATCTTTTGGAGAAACCTCAACAAAGTCGTTTCCTAACTTGATGCACCAGCGGCCTGCCAGGTCCTGAATCAGTGAAACTTCAAGCACTGCTGAGTTCACCACGCCAAAGTTACCCGCACCCAACGGTTCACCGGTTACTATGTATTTCAAATTTCAATGACGTTTCATGATCATTAATTTAACTTGTTCATAAAATAACCATAAAGCCCTTACACAACTTGATAGAGCTCCACAAAAAGTTCCGAGCGGGATCCACCACAATCCGCTCCACTTTGACATGGAAGTTCTTAAAATGCTTCGGAATGGCTCCTCCCGTAACGTAGCGTTCGATGTCTCTGTATGTTAGCGGCGGAGTCTGGAACCAAATATAAATGTTTTACTTCTTAAATTAAAAACTTGTTGAAGAACAGTTGAAAACCAAAGTATATATTCACCTTCCAGCGGAATATCATTAATATAATGGATCCGAAGAATGCAGTAAAGAGTACAAGAATCAGGAGAACATGCCATGGCTCGAATCCCGATTTTTCTAAAATAATCGTTTCTCTCTCTGTTACTTCAAGAGCCAGGAAACACAGATTCGTTCATGCTGTTATTTGGTTGTTTGTTAGTACTTGAGAGTATGTAACTTTGTTCAATCTAGTGTCTTACTCCGGTCATCAATGACGTATATCTGAGTCTCCTCTGATCGCTCACCCCAGAAGCCGTTCTCGTAATTGGGATTCGAAGTACAACGCAACGTGCAGTTGACTGCCTGGTGCCACCATTCCGAAGGAACTATTCGAAGTGTGGATGAGCAAGTGTCAGTCTTCCCAGAGGAATATGAGGACACTTCGAAGTCTTTTTCTTCAAAGGACCTGCTGGTATTGCAAGCTTTGGAGTCCTGCAGATTTGAAATTGGAATCAGCCTTTTCCTAGTTGAAAATAAAAAGGTAGTTAAAAAATCGCCAAACTACCATAGTCCACGTAGGCGGCTTGCAATGTGGAAAGCTCTTGACGGAGCATGTTATCGTTGTGGGAGTCGTCTTATTTAAGCTCAGCTCAACCTCTTCTGGCACAGAAACGATCGGTGTTGACAACTCTAAAATGAAGTTCAAAACAAAATAAAACATCAGTTCTAAAACAGATCTGGTAAACATCGAAAATCTCACCTAAACCGCCGGGAGAGTCTCTACGCGTTATATTGCACCGAACGAAGTACTCAGGCCCCAACTCGTCCGTTGGAACCGTCAGATTGGATTCAATGATTCCCCCAGTGTAATTTACTAATTCGGCTGTCGTTTAAAAATCAAAAGGTTATTCAAAGCTGCCGTTACTTTAATCGTTAGCGAGAAGCACTTACAATGACCAAAGCGCTTCTCTTCAGCTAATCCGCGCCCAAGTCTCAGAGTCCAGACAAACCTGCCCATGTACATCATGGTCGTCGCTTGACACCGGAACGTTGTACTTGTATTGTCCTTCGTTAAAGTTTTGTCGAAGTAATACTGCCCATACTTGTCCGGCATGTCCGAGTCCCTTTTTACTGTTAAAGACACACACACACACACAAGGTCAAAGGGCATCGTGACACGTGGTGAGAATGCTCTACAATTTGAGCACTTACTGTTTCTGTCAGAATGTCTGGTATTATCCTCGTTTGCTTTATCATACCTAGTCAATCTAATAAAGTCAAGACTAAGATAAATTTCATCCCAGAGCGTCACGTTCCATTTCTCCGATCTGCAAAAATATATTCCCGGGCCATTTGTTTGATTCACTGCGCTCACTCGCGGGGTCAACTGCGTCAGCTTGGTGTACTCGCTCTGTTGATCAAATTTTTTGTTAATAGTCGCTTAATTTCACAACATTGTTATTTATAATTTTTAAACCATCCCCTTACCCAATCATCCCTGTACAAAGATCCGTACTTGGCCCTGCAATCCCAAGTGTTAAGACACCGCAAATAGTACAACAAAACTTTACTTGTAGGCCTGTCTTTGTAAAACAGGCTGCCAGTCGTTCCATTCCTCAGCTCCACTTTGCACGTCATGTTCTTGAATCCATCGATGAAGCTTAGTCTCACAGTTTCGTTCCTGACTGCAACTATTGTCTCGGGAGTGAACTGGACACGTGTTTCCTCGCCGCCCACGCTAACGCAGTTGAAGTCTTTCCGGAGGTTCATTCCGGAGCCGTCAGGCAGGCACACTTCGGAGTCAAAACATCCGCCGTAGTTACTGGCTTCCGAGCGCTCGCATACGCCGCCTACTATGAAAAAGTCCGAGGCCTGCAAAACCCAAAACGTTATAGGGGTTTCAAAGAAGGACGTCCAAAGCTCAAGAATGAGTACCTACGTTTTTAATGCGTTTGTTCGCCGCCCACGATACCCGGCTCTGGCTTTCGCAAAGAGCTGCTCTCAGGTTACGGCATCGCAAGCCCAGTTGGGCGCACACTTCCCTGCACCTTCCTCCAGGCTTGTACGGCGCTTCTTCATCTCCAAAGTATTCTTTCCGAAAGTTGTCAGCCGAAGTTGCGCCCTCGATCGAGCTTAGAAGAACGCATACGACACTTGTGAAAAGCAAGGACCAAGTCACTACAAATCTGACTTTTCTACGTGTGTTCATTTTGATCACCTAGTTTCATTGAACACACTGCGCCATTCATTATATTTCAAGACTTCACTTCAAACTCGCTCGTACTTTCTTAATATCATAGCTCAAAACTGTGCTCAAAACCACAAGGCTTCCCGTGGTAAACTCAAGTCTTTAGCACATATTTATAGACTGTATGCTTCCTCGTTATCTTTTAATTTGTTCCTTTTACTGACCTCAGCTCTAACCACAGTTCATACCAAAACAAAACGCCTTCTTGTTCAAAACATGCTCCGAATCTACTATAGCGTTTTCCAGAGAACCAAGATATTCATGTTCGACAGTACTTTGATGATCGATTAACGTCTGATCATGAGTTAAATGAGTCCGTGGAATAAGTACGTGATTCCAAATTCAAAAACTGAGTTGTACGAATTGGATAAATTTTTTGAAGAAGAAATCTAAGCTTCTAGTTCAGCCGCCCAAACCTCACCAAAGAAACTGGTATCTTTTACAGGGCTGACTTACTTATTTTCGTTTTGCTAGAATCCAGTGTAATGGTTTGCTGTTATTCATTTGGCCAATAAGAACATATAAGTTACTCTTGAGACGAGAGGAACTAGAATCTCCATGCGAAATTCGCATTGCGAATAAGATGATGTCCAATGCAGAGAAACAAGACAAGACGTCATGATGTTCTATAACCTTCGTAAATACTTATGACCAGTTCTCGCGAAGTCGATATAAGCAGTCATGTTGTTGTTGCTCATTCAGCTTGTGGGCAACTTAACCCTTTCGATGATGCAGTAGTAATAACAAGAAATTCGCTCGCGACTGCTGAACACACTCTTCAACCGCTTATAAGATTAGGATTAATTTCTTTTACTTATTCTTTTTTTGCACAGCCTCAATGTTTTTCTGGATACTCACAACTAACAACGACATCTATTGTTGAGAGATTCGACAAACTCGATACACAAAATACTTAACTACACTTTTAGAACACCACTAATCAAAAGGCATATACTTGAGCAATAATTATTATATTGTCAGGAATTGGAGATTGACTCTCGTATTTATAACTGTATAATAGTTCAAGTGAATATATTAGAAAACAATATAATATAATCTGTATATATTCAATATTTTTAAAATTCCTTAGTATCTAAAAGTCATGGCAGGAAGGAATACAACAGAGAAGACTGGAAGCGGAACTACCTAAATCTCCGTAGATATAATATAATTCTTAACAACAATTTTACTATCTATTTAAACCGTGGAATCAACTATATATTTGAGCATTCACCTAAAATTACTTTTTTCAATAAAACAAATTGCTATCTCTGTATACTCTGTAACGGCGAACAAAACTATAAAACAGTCATTAATACAGTAACTTGCGGTTGGCAATAGTAAGACACATTGGTAATATTTGGTTCCACTTCGGTAAATACTTGCACCCCTCAAAAAACGACCTTTGACCTTAGGCTCCTACATTAATATTATAATAGCCTTTTGTTACGCTGAATTCAAAGGCCGTGTACTTGAATCCGTACTATTGCTGTCTTCTGACCTCTGACGTCTTACCGAAGACCGCAAGAAGAGCTTGTCCAGATGCAGGAATGGGAATTCGATGCAAATCGTCATAATTGAGCTTATCAGTATTGACATGAGCAAGTGCGCTAGAAACAGGTTGACCTGTGGGTTCAAGAAAAATCATTATTTCCCGCCCCTTTTTATTTTGAAAAATACTTCCCACAATCTAGCAAAACTCACCATGTTGTAGGTATCGTAGTACAGAGGCTGCCTCAACCTCAGATGAAGTCCCATCTGTACAAAGTAGGAGGACAAGTACATGCTGAACGTGATCCGGCTCAGGGGCGCAAACACCTTCCAGCTAAGAAACCGGTTCACCCACTCAGCGTGACCCTTGACACAGGCAAAAATGATCCACGCGATCACAAGCCCCCAGACAAACCGATGAAGACCGGCGTAGAAAGCTCCGCCCACTAGCGGAATCTCGTAGGTCGGGTCAAAGTAGGACTTGATTCCAAGGAGGATTGAGAGCGCTGTGGCTGTTGAAATGCACCAGCCTGCGACTATTAGGCGTTTTGGGATTTTGACAGAAGAACCGTTTCGGGTCACGAACAACAAGTAGCCCATCCAGATTCCCACAATGTAAGGGCCTGCTCGGGTCCAAGGCTTGAAGTACAGCATGTGTGTCGCCAAGGTCGAGTTCCTACAAGAGCAGACAAAATTAAAGTAAATTGGATAATTAGCAATTGGCACTTCTAAAGCCCAAAAGTCCCACTTACCCTCTGAACGAAATCAGCGTGGGCGGAACATGGTAAATGTAAGAAATGATGGCCGGACTCAGAATCGACCCCAGGGTCACAAATCCAAGAATGACTTTGCCCAAGACTCGCCAGCGCCACAACGGGTAGATCAAGAACGGCGAAAGCACGAAGAACTGCATGTCCGCCGAAAGGTACCACGAGAGGCCAGCACACATGCCGTTGGCCTGGAAGTCGGTTCCATAGTCGATGAGGTTGTTAACGAAGAGGAGGTTGTGCCACCAATTCCGTCTGCAGTTTACCGACCACATGTCCATCACATACCAATTCGGACCTGATGACAAGTACGGCAGGATCGTTGCAACGAACCCGATCAGCACGCCGTAGGTTGGGGTGAGCCTGTCAAGTGATACCACAAAATTTAAACTTCCCGCCAAATTCTCCCGCCAATGCCTTATCGGCTTGCATTCACTCACCTCAAGTATCGGTAAAAGTAGTGTTTGAACAGATTCAAACTGCCCTTGGATTTCTCCAGTGCATTCAAAAGATTGTAGCACACCAAAAGACCTCCAATGGTGAAGAACGTATCGACTGCCACCAAACCGTTGAGAACGAACAAGCTCGTCCAGTCTTCTTTGAAGATCTACGAATTATTGCTAAATTAACCTTTGAACTTCGATTTCTCTTCGAGAACCTCCAAATAAGCTTGACCAACTCACCAACTTGACATCGACAAGGTTCCAAGTCGTCGGCGAAGCCACCAACATGCCCCAAGTATGCGACAAGATAATCCACGCCATGCTCAGAAACCTCAGCCCGAAGAAGCATGTGAACCTCTCCTGGTTCTCACCAGATGTCGTCAGCAGCAACTTCGTGTTTCTTATCACAGAGAAAGCCAGAAGTACTTTCACTGGTACCTTGACGTCCTCGGGATGCGGCGGCTTCTCCGATTCGGCGCGCTTCGCCTGGTAGTATTCAAGCATAGTGGCAGTGAGGCAGAGCAGAGCGAAGGCGATAAGGACTCCACTGTGAACATTTTCAAACGTTAACTTCAATTTCAAATTTCCCGCGCGGGCGCGCCTTTTGGCGCTTTCACCCTGTATAGACTTACATCATGACAACGACAGCAGCGTCAGTCTTGGGCTTCTCATCCGTCTCGCAGTTGCCGACATGCGCCTTCAGGTTGTAGAGCTGGGTGAAGTTGGCCTGGTGAAAGTACTCGTTGAAGAGCGTTTGGACTTCTTGTTTGGAGCAGGTGGACGGGAAGCAAGATGCAATGCTTGGCTGAATACTGATGTCGGACGCTAACGTCATGATTGCCTGCGGGTATAGCAAATATACGTTAAAACTTATAGCATCAGAATTATACGTTAGCAAAAAACATCTCCAAACGCATCTTCTCAACCAACTTCTTCTACTAGGTTTCCACAACCAAGGCCGTTCAAAGACACTAAACCCCAACTACAACTTAACAAAGATGCAATGGTCGTCATCCACATACCTCAAGCTCAACAATGGACACAGCGTGCTTCAAACGCATCTCTTCGGTATCAGGAACCGCCACCGACTTTCGAGCTTCCGCCGGCGAAATGTATGTTGTGCAGTAGAGACCGCTGACGCTAGCGCCCGCGCGAAGTCCCACGCACTCATCGTAGTCCCCCATTGAATTCACATGGCCCGTTAGGATTCCTTCAGCTGGTTTACCCCACGAGTCGATCACTAGAATTCAAAATTGTTTTAATATTAACCTGGCTGTTCAATCCACATTGGCATTGAATAACAAATTCCACTTACTGTGCAAAGCCCACGTGTCCACTTCAGTCGGCCTCTGCTTCAGCTTCCCCAGCTCTTGCCTCCACCTCAGAAGTTGGTTGATGCACAAAGGGCTCACGTTGCTCTCCAAGGCTTCCAGCACCGAATCGCTCAGGCTCACATTTCCAAAAAATGGCTGCATGTAGAACGGCACGTAGGATTGCCACAAGTACTCGCCGTCAGTCCTCAGAAGCATCTTAGCTCCTCCTACTACCTGACTATTATCTAATGAAGAATCTAATGAACTAACACGACCGCCAGCAGTGTTGGGTACTAAAGCTAAAAGACTCACTAAAACCCCACTAACTACTACTAATACTTTTGATGAAGAAACCCCTTGGGTTTTTGAGATTGCCATGCTCCTGGTTGGTACTAAACCCTTTTTTGGTACTATCACTACTGCCCTACTGGCTCTATTTCGTCCCCTTGATTTCATCTTCTTCTGTCCTTCTTCCTCAGCCTCTTCTAACGTTTTTGGTGCAACGTTGCAACGCTTCCGTTTTCTAGAATCACTAACTCGGGTATCCACAGCAGCAACGTTCTGGACGTAGCGCAGTAGGTGAGCGGGAAGGCGCGCGCGCGCTCTTGCTTGTGTCACTTTCCCAGGTAAAACGTTATGGAGCACGTATAAATCTCCTATGGATCTTCTTCTTCTCCTTCTTGTTCCCCTGCCTCCTTGTCCTCTTCTTCGGATGTGTCTCTTCCAGAGTCTGATTGTAAAATGACGCAAGTTGTC
>JAQGBJ010004312.1:0-10550 GCA_034698345.1 Sphaeridia pumilis | reverse complement strand
AGTTGAGCAACACTCAAGTCTGGAGGAATTATCATTTTCTGTTCCCGCCGATTTACTGCATCTGGACTGGAGCTTCCTGGTCAAGTTCAGCAACGTAAAGGTATTTAACATTTAACCTGGCCACTGGCCACATTACGTAGTAGCACCCAATTCGATAACGCTGACTGTATTCGTTGTGTTTGCCTCCAGAAATTACAGATCCACTGGTTCGGACACCTTCGTTCTGCCAGGACGAATTGGGAGTACTTCATGCGAAGGAGTTGGAAAATAGACTAGAGCTACCGCGACAGCAGAAACTTTGGAAACTGGCTTCAGTCAATGAATCCATACTTCAACTGGCCTTCTCTGAAGACGCTTAGTTTACGGTAATGCTCCAACTTCTAATAATTCTTTATGTGATTTGGTCGAGTTTCTTTTTCTTGCAGTTTTGACCTCATGTCAAGTAATATTCAAAGCTTCCAAAGCACCTTAGCTGCTGCAGTAAACCTTGAAAGCTTGTCGCTTCAAGTTTACGGGCCTTTGAGCAAATTGCGTAAATTCATCAAAGGACTTGGACCCAAAAATGTTGCTTTGCTGAAAGATTTGCAATATTCAAGTGCAGAAATGCTGCTAGAGGTAAACGCTGCTGCTGGCATCAGAATCTTGAGAATGCTGCACTACCAAGGCTTCTTTCTCAAGTCAACTTGGACCGTTGCATTTCGCGGGTTCGAACAGGGCTGTTGCTGCATGGAGAAAACGCCAACGCATTTTGCCTTCCAAGCGGGGAGAGAAGCAAGTAGCCTGGCTGACTTTATACAGTCTCTTTGGCAACAGTTTCCAGCAATTTTCGCCAATTACAATTACGCTTTCCTGATCAACACCGATGAAGAGGAAGTGACCAGAAATTTGAGCGAAGCCGTTGGCACCGAGGCGTTGCTGGACGCTGATTTTATCAGCTTCAAGCTGCTCCCTGGAACCGATAGAGCGGCAAGGAGAATTCGCCAGAAACCTTTCGACAGACTACTTTGTGGTTAGTAATTCGCAGTGCTTTTTCGTTTCGATTTCGTGAACCAGAGAATCAAAAACTGATTTCCTGTGTCATCTGTAGATTCTTCCGGGTTTTTTAAAGAAGCCGGTTTACGCGTAGGTCAGTATTCCAAAGAAATCGCCATGCGCACTGTCGTCTTCGCGCAGGTTCAGCAGTTGCTCTTGACAAAGGTAAGATGACATACTGGCTATTTTATTGCAATCAAAGTTTATCATCCCTTAAAGTATTTGAATATTACATTTCACTTTTTTCATTCTTTCCAGTGGATCAATCTAATTCCGCCACTCGAACAACTGGCATCTATACAAGCTTTCACCGCCAGTGTTCAGAATCCAGTGAGTGGCTATCATATTTAGCGCGATTGAAGCCGTAACTAAGCTTTAATTTTCAAGTAACTTTGCGTAACTACTGCCAAAACTTGGGCGCAAAATTCGAATTTTTTTATTAAATACAAGTTTTTAGAACTATTCACAACAGATCAATGAGTATTATATACATCAACAATAAATGAAAATTTTAATTTATATACGTAAACTAGCCTGCGATTATACACGGAGATGGAGAAATTGAATGGAACGAGGAATCAAATAATGAAATTTACTATATATATATTAAAATAATTCAGACACATAATTGTTCAAAGTTTTTCCTGGTGTGGTTTTTCTCACATGAGAAGGATCATCAACTCTATTGTGATTCTTGAGATACTCTAAATTGTAATATAAAACATGGAATTGAAATATGGATGATACTCCGTTGAACTTGACACGGACAAGATCGTCGACAGTGCTAGGGTTCAAGTTCGCTCTCTCTTTAGTTTTAACCCTGTTCACAATACTAAATATTCTTTCCGCATCGCTACTTCCAAACGGGGTTACAAGTAGAACCGACAAGAAGTCTCGAATTGTTTCGCTAATTTGCAGGTCAGGGGATTTCAACACTGTAGCCCAAAACACAGTCGGGTTCCCAAGGTTTTGCTTATGGTTATCTTTGAAAGCGTGTATCTGAAGTAACAGACTCTCGTACGATTCATATGCTTGAATGCATTCATCAGCATTTGCATTATAAAACTCCTGACACAAGTTCACAAAATCCGTTTTAACGTATTTGGGAATATCCTTTCTCTCTAAAATTGTTTTTTTAATTAACCCCAATTTATCTATGTCAAACACGCGGAACATCAAGTCCAAGTTGAAGTAGTTCTGTATTTCATGTACAATCTCATCATACAAAGTTTTACGGGCAATAGTGAGAGGTACAGCCGGTCTCTCAACATCCCAAAACTCTTTGTCGCCACACTTGGGCCGGCTGCAGCGTTCAAAATGAGTCAAAGTGCACCTACCCTTAGCACATTTTGGATTACACGAACAAGACTCAAGGAATTTCGCGGTTTCGGAGCCAACGTTTTGCTTGAGAGCCTTTAGGCGTTGTATCCCTTCATGAAGTAGATCATACTTTGCTATAAGGATTGATGGTCCCTTTTGAAGTTCCAAACTCATAAACTTAAAAACCGTTAGTAGATCAATATATTCCACCAGCATGATGACAAATGTTTTATCGTTGACTGAGTCAAGTAAACTGCGTGCATTCTCACGGGCTGCATCCCTAACATCATTGTCGTCTAGCATTTCCCCTAAAGTCTTCCATAATGGCACCAAATTAGCGTAGACAGATTGAACCACATTCAGATGCGATGAAGACCACCTAATTTCGAAGAACTTTTTCAACCGAGGGCATTTATACCCTTCTGCTAATGCAACTGACTCCAAATGCTGAAAACGCTTACTACCCCGAGACATGAAGAAGGAGTAAAATTTCCCACATCTACACTCAAACTTGTAGTAGCTGGACAGGTCAGTTTCGAATCTGTTCTTAATAGCTCTTTGTAGAGCAAGTTCGAGCTTATGGGCCATACAGCCAACGGATCTAATTTTTCGTTTTGTAAAATTCCTAATCAAGGCGTAAAATGAGTGACCCTCACTAGCCATTACGTTGGCATTATCCGTAACGACTATTTCCAGCTTGTTTTGTACGAAATTCGCGAATCCCGGATATTTTGTATCGTCTTCGTTGACTTGAGCAACAAACGAATTGAACAGCTCTGAAGCCGATTCCCCTTTTTCCAAATGAACCAGTTTATAGAAGTATACAATAGGGTTGCCATTTTCCAGGCTCTGTATAAGCAATGCTAAAAGAGGACGCCTAGTTATGTCTGTTGAAGCATCCGCAATTAGCGCGAACTTTTTACCCTCTTTTGTCAACTCTCGTACCAAATTAAAGTGCATTGTTTGAGAGATTGTTTCCATTATATCTGCTGAAGCCGATCCATAATAATGGTGGATACCCAAATTGACGCCCATTAGCTTTTGTGTGTCTACAAAAGTATTATGGCTATTGAAAGACGAATCAGACAGTATTTCTGCTTCAACCATCGCAATCAATGCCATCGTAGGTCTATAGAAATTACATTGGGCTCTTTCATATTTATCTAAACTTGTGGTCATTTCAGGCACCGAGCCTTTGGATAGTAGGTCTTCAAGCAATGTTACTGCTAATTGGTGGACAACGT
This sequence comes from Sphaeridia pumilis, assembly GCA_034698345.1. NCBI lineage: Eukaryota > Metazoa > Arthropoda > Collembola > Symphypleona > Sminthurididae > Sphaeridia > Sphaeridia pumilis. The sequence goes on along the minus strand of JAQGBJ010004312.1, from coordinate 6,954 downwards.
TAGTCTCGTGATCTTGCACCATATTTTGATTATCAACTGGACTTGATCTTGCCTGATATCCTTTTTGAGTTGCTATATTCTGTTTCCTTTTGAAATCTGGGCGAAGTCCCAATTCGAAAAACAAGTTGCAGGCAAAGCATTTGTAAATGCATTGCCCTTCGATTTCTTGCACCTCGAGCCACCTTTTGATCCAAGGTCTGTCGAGTAATCTTCCTTCATTTGGCAGAGTCGTCTTACACACTTGATGAACAGTCGGGTGCATCTGGAGTGTCCAATTACGAAGTACTTCTTCTTGTACAGGCCGGTTATATCTGATATGGAGAGGGTCAACGCTGCATACATCTCTCGGTGGCACACTTGGCGAGCTACTTTCACAGTTGAATATTTTCTCATAGCTTTCGGTTTTGATTTCCAATGATGGAGCTCCAACGTGGACCGGGTATCCTGCAGCATACTTTCCTTCCTTGACATGCTGGCACACATGTGGCTTAAGTCCATTGCACGGATTACTTCGGCCAGGGGTTGGTTTTCCGTATTGATGGTTGTCCAAGTCTCCTGGTTTATTTCGATTTTCGCAAGCGTTTAGGCTGGTGTCGGCACCCAAAGGCAATGGAGCTTTAAACACGGTCACTTTTAATACCGATTCCACGTCCACCAAAAAGTCTAATGTGTCATGGTTGAATGGTTTGCACTGCAGTAAACAGAATGGTAACAGGTCCACGGTCGCTTTTGCAAGAAGGTCGCGCGTTCGACTTCCTTGCTGAAGTCCCAAAGTCTCATAGCCTGTCTTGCTCAAGTAAAGAGTTAGCTGGTTTAAAACCGCTTTGTTCTCTGAATTTATCAAAATACACAAGTAGTTTTTGTCCGCCTCAAGTCGAAATTCATTATTGGCTGGCACCGCTTGTACTCCTTTTGCAAGAACATTGGTAGTGAAACTTCCATCGACTGATTTGCCAAATACGTAAAGTTTTTCCTCTTTGCGAAAGTGCATTTCTTGCTCGCCCAACGACGCTGCTAAAACAACCCGCAACGGAGACTCAGCCAAAATCAGAAGTTTGTAGTCCCGCATTGGACGCTCGATGTGTTGAAGCCTGGTCGACGTACATTCTCGAAATATTTCGAAGAAGAAACTTGACGAAACGGCAAATGCTTCGTTTATTTGAACGTGACAAGTTGCTTTTGGAGTATTTTGTGTTGATGCACCCTAAAAGACAAAAGAAGCTAATTTATTTGCGGACTGATTTTCCTTGAGAGGTAATTTGAATGTTTTGTAAATATGGAAATTCTTACCGGTCCAATTGGCGCGCTTTCAACTCGACAACACAAGAGCCAAAAGAACAAACCCAGAGAAAACATGTTTAATTGCAGGTTATGGAAATGATTAAACATCGCCAACACTCCTCAGACTTGTATGCTGCTGCTCGTTGCCAGTTTAGGCAAATTGCGTAGAAACAGCATTCGGCTAGTTTCGGTTCCCGAGTTTGGACGACAGGGAAAGCAGAACTGACTGGCTGAGATATACGACGGAGAACACACATACGATGAAGAGCAGTGATATCGTAAGTCTTTTCCACTGTGTATATTGTATTCTCTTACAACTGTTACTTTTCAATAATCACTAGTTGAGGAAGAAACCGCATTCAGTCAAAATGCGAATCAATCACTTTATAATTTTCACACAAATCTTAGCTTCTCTTTTGAGTCAACTGTTGGCTCTGCCCACAATTGTTCCTGCGCCTGTAGGAATACCAGTTGACATGTATACACTTTACGACGATGAAAAATCATCATTTTCAAGTTTGAAGTTGGTGCACAAGTTTGACTCAAAAGCAACAACAATACAAAACCACTTTTCGGTGAAATTTCACAAAGCTGTTCTGACTTCGAAGCTTGACTATGCAATGACAAAAGACTTGTCAGCAAGTGCGAAATTGAACTTCCTACTTGACTTTCTGAACCACAATACTGAAATTTCTGGTGATTTGAGTCATCTTATACAGTTTGAAGAAGGAGGTTCATTCGCCTACTTGAGACTCGATGTCATTAGAAAAACTGAATCAGTGGAAGCTTGTGGTAACGATGTTGTTGAGAACTTGAACTCGTATGCGACATCAGGTGACACAAACTTGTCTCACTTTGTTGTTGCCAAGAACTATGGATATCAAATTGAAATTTCAATCAAGTTATCTGCAGCCCGATCAAACACCAGTAAAACAACAAATTTCATGCTAGACAGTTTGACGTCAATTTTCACTGTATCGGGGAATCTCAATGCTGCTTCTGGGTCAAAGAAGTCCGCCATCAGTGACAACGCCGAATTAGAAGTGGTAATTTCCGCTAATTCAAGATTGCCAACTCCTTTGCCAAGTACTTTAGGAGAGTTAGAAACGTATTTTCCAAAACTGTCAAACTATGTACTGGATCCCAAAAATGTTGGTGAAGTGTTTTCGTATGTTGTGGAAGACTTCGATGCATTACACACTTGTCGGCTAATTGAGCGCTACTCGCCCACCCTGAATCTACCTTCGGCAATTATTTGGAGGGTTCTCAAGTCTACTATCAATACCTTGAGGCGGTCATATGAAGATTCTATTGCCTACTATGATGGCTGCTCACGTGAGTACCCTTTGATACATTAGATCTGCTTTCACTAATGTGATTTTGACACTACTTTTGATTATCAATTGTTGCAGACGTCGGCGATTGTTTTGCTTCAGCAGACTTAATGGAGGTTGAAAAAGGAAGGCTGTCGGTTGAATTTGAGTTTTTGAAAATTCAAAATCAGCTGAAGATCACGATGCAGGGATTTTTAAATGGAGCATTTAACGAGAGCCAAGTCATTGAAAAATTGAAAAACCTACAGAATGAAACTGACAGCGTGCGAGAGTAAGTTCAGAGCTTTTGTTTCGTAGAAGTGTGTATATTTTGACAGTTCTAATTTTTCCACGCAGTGCAAGCAATTCTACTCGTGGGTATGACAGCAACCGAGACATTCTTCAAAGCATCTATTCATCGCTTTACGCTTCTGGAATCAGATGTTGGGTTTTAGGGAAAATGGGGACGCCAGAATTTCCGAGGTTATTTAAGCGAGGGGAGGAAATTCATATTCTATATGTCAATTCCACTGACTTGCTACTGGATAATGGGGAAAAATACTTGAATAAGTTTTTGAGCTTTTGTACCCAAATGCCCGGAAATGCGGGTAAATGTTTTGTCGTGTTATGTGACCAGTTATCAAAACTTTGCCCTAAATCATCAGAGCCAATTCTAAAAACAGTGAACATTTTGAGTTCACTTTCGTACAGTGACTTTACACCACCTCAAAAAGCGCTGTTACAGGTGTATAACACAACTATTTTTCATGAACTCGTTTTCAAGAAGGTTATTAGCAGGCTTCAGCTTGTGTCTGAAATTGTTCAAAAATCACACGGTTCGAACTTCAAGTTTTTCAATTTAACGGAAATGATAAGCTCATTTTCTCCTTTGAATTCCTCAAGTTGGAATGCAGTAGATTCATATTTAGGTCAAAAGGTTGTTTTTCATGCAGATTAGTCATTTATGAAAAGTTGAAAATGTAGTTGATTCTCTTTTATGACTTAGCAACGGTATTTTAAACTACGGTAGCAACGGCGAAAATTCAAAATGCTGAAATTACTTCACTCGTTGCAACCTCAGCTTAAACATGTCTGCCTCTACGTTTGAAATTCATTTTTCCGGGTTTGGGTCATGGAACGACGAAATCGTCGAGAACAATGACAGGTATGGTTTTAGTGTGTGTGTACCTTCGTTATACTGATCCTAATTAATTGATTGTAAATATTTTGTATTTGCAGTATAAACTGGACGTATGTTGCGGCATGCGGAGGGGCCCTACTTTTGTTGGCGGTCCTATCGTTTTGGGTTTGGTGGATGTGCAGTGAAATGGAGCGCGGCCGTCAGCGCCAACCTATGACCAACATGTGGCACTTGCCATCAAGCCCTTGGCAAACGCTTCTGACAGATGCAGGAACATCTCCCACGGAATCTGTCGCCCCTCTTGATGAAGTTATAGTCGTTAATGATTAATTATTAATTGTTAAATATTACATGTAATAAAGTATGTTGATCATATTTTTCCACAACAATTTCGGGATGACTTTTATGAGAAACAGAATAGCGAGATAATTTTTTGACAATTTTTACAATTTAAGCTAATACTGCTCAAAAGTGCAAAGATTCGAGCGTCCGCGAGCAACCATTCATTGTAGAACGTTCCTGGGGGGAGGGGTCTGGCCTGTGGAACTAAATAGGAACTAACAGAGGCAGGAGGTCAAAACGCAAGTTTTCCGAAACGAGGTTTTTTAATTTTTAATTTTTTTGATTTTAAATTGCGCGCAACTTTTTACCGGTGATACCAAGTCAATTTGGTTAGTTACAATTGTTGTACGCGCTAAATATGAAGAACTCTCACTGGATTCTGAACACTGAACCCAATGCAGGTTTTGCAGCGGAACTACAACAGTTTGCCAACGAGAACAAGCATTTTTTGAACTATGTTGATGTTGATCTTTACAAAAAACTGTGTGCAAAATAAACTTACTTTGTTCAACTGATTTTCCCACTTGTTACTACTAACTTTTATAACGCTCCACGTTAAAGAATATCGACTACAACTTCAGCCGCACAGTTTGCGAATTTAACACAGTTAAGCAAATACAACATGAACCGTTATATAATCCTGACGAGGCGGTGAAACAAACATCACGTTGTAGCCTACGGGAACCGAAACATAATTGAGATAATAAGCAATCATCAATCGTCATCTTGTAAACTGACAAAAAAAGGTATTAAATCAAGTTTGCTTACATGAATTACCTTCAGGCAATAAAAATCAGCGTTACTCGGTAGCCACAAACAAACACAGCTTCAAGTTTTTGTGGAATAGTGCCAGGGCGGAAACATAAGGGAGCCTCTCTAACAGGTTCACAGGGAACCAATGTGACCGAAAACATTGGTGAATCGATGCTTAAAACGGCACTGGTGGTGATGACAACCGCCGGTTTCACCATTTCGCTGGTAACCATGCAGTTTTCAGACGGCAAGTATGGAACGATGTTGTAGAACTCGCTGAGGACGCTGTTCGGGTCAAGGTCCACAGCAGCGGCGTTTTCGAAGATGAGCAGCGTCGAGTTGGTCAGCAGGTCGCGGTAAACTAACGCGAGCAAAAGGTCCAAACTTTCTGGAGATTCTGCAGGGAGCAATTTTTGAAAATGCCGCTGAACAGCGAATAAGTCGCAGAATGATTGCTTTAGAGAATCATTTGACTCGGCATTGATCCAAACGCGGTTGCGGAACAGGGAACGGATGCGATTGTGTGCTTCACAACGTTGTTTATGCACATGACGTCTAGAAGATTATCATCGACATGGGCTGATTTTAACGACTATCTATCTAGTTCTTATACGCTGGCGAATTATTTTTTGTTCTTTAGTTTCAGAAAAATCTGTGTGCAAGTTTGTACAAAAAAGCTTCTGCACTCTCCGTAAAGGGCAGGTTCCGTAGATGTCGCTGGTGGTCGATTGGGTCGAGGAAGGCCTGTCTTACATATGACTCCATTTGATTCGGCTTAGTTCTGAAAGGCGGATGCGATGAGCGGAAAAAGTATGTTCTTCTCAACTGCATTAAAAATCAATTTTTCAAATTTTCGATTTTAATGTCAAACAATTCGCAATCGAAGGCTAAATAGTCGTTCATTTCGCACAATTGTTTCTGTGTCCAAAGAAAGGATTTTGAATCTTCGGCCCATTGTTTCGTAACACTAGAGTTCTTTGAAGGAGCTCGAGTTTCTGTCTGTAATGGTTAGTGTCAGTCAATTGTTCGAGTGTGTTGCTAAATGAGTATTCGTCCTCGATATCCTTCAAAATAGACTTTGTTTCCGCCAGAGCATCCTCGAAACGCTTCTGCATTCCCGAAATCTTGGCCTGGTAGTAACGCAATATTAAGCAATGCGGATGGATTTCATCTTTACCAACCGATTTATACAAGTCGAATTTGGCAGCAAAACCACATCGGGCTACTTTGAGGCATTTTGCAGCTTCTGCGTAGTATTCAGTACCCCGAAGCGTCAAAATTTTGGCTTTGGTCGCCACAGCTTTGATGTACCGAACGGTGGTCACTCCCATGAACCGGCGACGAACCAAAATCACGTGGTCGATGAGAGCCAAAGCTTCACTGAAGGCGCCGTTGGAAGCTTCAATTTTAGAGAGGTAGTATTTCACGGCAACAGTTTGAGGGCTGTGAAGTCCGTGTTCCTCCCGATTGAATAGTAGCGCTGTTTTCAAAAGTTGGCGGGCTTTTTCGGGTTCGCTGTTGGAAGATAGTAGCGATGCGTCGATGACTTCAGGGGGAAGGACAGAATAAAAATGATTGGAGCAGGGGAAACTCGACATGGGTTTTTTGAGAACGGCCAGGACCTCTGAAGCCTCCTTGTGTTGTCCGAGCTTGAAGTGGCATTCTGCTATGCAAAGGCTGTGAAAAATTGTTGTTGAATCGGTGTCTCCTGGCTTGAATCGACTTTTCTGGTACCCTTCGATGGCTTCTTGGTAATCTCCAGACATTACTCGGTGAATCAATGGTGTGAAAGGACGTTCTTTATCTTTGAACTTCAGAACTTCCTGGCTACAGTTTCCAAGAAGCAGACTGACGACCCGAAGTTCTATCTCAATGAATGTCTTTAAGGACGGAGGCAGCGTCAAATCCTCGAAGAGGACTTTCGAAATCAGCTTGTACTGAACTTCGTAACTATTGCCTTGAACTGCAAAAGTGAGGAATTCTATTGATGTCGACACAGGTATTTTGCTGTTGTACAACTTTAGCATGTCTGGATATAGAGCTTTGATCAGAAAGTTGAGTTGCATATTCCACATGGCGATTTCCGGGAGGTCCATGTCGTAGTTTTTGAGCCCGGGTTTCTTG
>JAQGBJ010004311.1:0-10550 GCA_034698345.1 Sphaeridia pumilis | reverse complement strand
GGAATTTTCTTGAATACACCATACTGGCCTACAGGTTGCATCTTGCATCGAGTAATGGTAACCTCGTCTGGACGGAATCATCAGGCCCGAAAGCATTGTCTAATGCTCCTTCATCAAGCTGTGAAGCGTTGATTTGATAAGCAACTGGCTCATCTTTAATGTGCATGGCTAGTCCAGCAAAGCCTGAAGTCTGAAATCTTGCACTACCTTCTTTATCGTCAGCAAGATTGATGATTGGCAATTTAGCTGGTTCAGCAACTCGCTAGAATAAGAATATGTCAAACTGTACTATGTAAGAAGGCTAGTGGTAGAGTAGCAAAGGTACGTTAATAAATTAACTAACCTCGAGTTGAGCTCGAAAGGCTTCATCGTCTATTTCAAAATCAAGCTCAAAGGCTAGTTGTGGTGGAGCTTGTCCCATAGTAGTTACTTTAGTAATTGGTAGAACTACAGTCGATGCTAGTGAAGGTGAAGGCCTTGAAAATTGCAGCCGTTCAGTTGAAATTGGGAACGCATCTGGTACGGGACGAGAGTAGAGCTGTAGTTCGGGGTGAGATTCGGTTATCTAGAAATTTCAAACAGAAAGTCGAACTTGAAAATTGGTTTACTAAAAGTCGGAAGTAGGAACCGGCGGGAACTTTCCAAGAAGTGTAATAAAATAAAAATAACAAGTAATGGAACTCACTGAATTGACGATAGGCAAGGGAACAAAGGTGTCAAGCTCCGTGGTTACAAGAGGATTCCGAACAAATACATCAAGCAGACCAGTAACACGGTTGTGTGGATCGCATATATCATCATCATTATGAACTGTGGCTCCAGGCTGTCAGTGAAACAGAGTAATTTAAGATTAAAACATTAATATTTAAATTACAAAATGATCGGAAAGGAAGTTCAGGAAAGTCTATGCTCACATTTCCGGCTTCTATTTCGGGATTAGTGGACGTCTCAGACGGGACCGGTTCAGTAGCTACGGCAATGATGGCAGGTTCCAGGAATGCCCGTAAGTCATGGGGTGGTTGGTATAAGGCTTCACAAAGTCGCATTTTTGCCAGATCCGTACACAAGTGAAGCATGGACACAGTCTTAAAGCACGGCAACTTAAGCAAGACAGTAATAGTTAACATCCAGAAGTTTTTGTAACTCCGCCCAACCCGTGAGTGGGTAGGTAAAGAGTTGAGGATGTGGAGCAGACGTTTCAGACTGACTGAGAGGGAATAAGTCGTAAAATGTGCCTTGAAAAGGAAATGTGCCTAAAAGTAAAACAAATCGAGGGTTAACAAACATTCAGGAATCACTAAATCAATAATCAGTGTGAAACTAAAATAGACGAAAATGAAATCTGATTGCGGAAGTTCATACATATTCATGAGAAGAAAACTGCTACGAATACGCCAAAAGGGAATTAACACACGTCTATAATTTACCAAGTGCTTTCGCAATTTTACCTTCAGTTGTGCAGGCGAGAATTCCAAGTTGAATCCATCATGCATAAGCCTAGCATTAGTTGCATCCGTAGTCGCAAAAAGACTGGCAGTAATAGCGAACGGCAGAGTAAGATCCTCGGGTTTCAGGCCATTTAGTAGCTCGAGAGCTAAAGCTTTGTGAGGACTGTCGCAGAACCCAATGGTCTGTTCAATCAGAATGCCCCAGGAGAGTTTCATAGGGGAATCGCCAGTCATATTTTTGTGCTGCATAATTCTGCAAAGCAATCAAAAGGTTAGGAAACAATCCAATAGAAAAACCTTATTAAAATTCTCCATTGTATATAAGTTACCGATAAGACATTAAGCTCGTGATTGGTGTTGGAACGGGATCCGGAGGCGGGAATTGGAGGAGCGGTGGCGGTCATCGGTGGCGGTCGTAGGGATCGTTCGGTGGAGCGGGCAGCGGATCGGGACGATCAGCTGAGAGTGAGGATCTGTCCCTTTCTTTAACCTGAAAATAATGACATGAAAATAAACTCATTGAATTCAAATCTTGGGGTACATCTGCAGAGATACATTCACAAAAGCTTTGTCCCGTAACGAAGACCTCAAAACTAGCCCTTTCCTCATACAAGAATACAAACAGAGCAGTGATTCAGGTAGATGGTTCCAGAGCAGAATCGTTGGTTCTGGAACCAGCTCTGGAACCAGTTCTGGAGCCGGGGAAATCTGCAGCTGATGGTTCTGGAACAATTGGTTCCAGAACCTTGTGCCAAGGCAGATGGTTTTGTAGCCCGGGAGCATTTTTGCCCAAAGCGAGAAGGGTCCAGTCCAAGGATACTTGGAGTTGAGAAGGCAGAGTGAGCCGCATTGTAGAGTTTACAAACACCTTCAGAAAATCTGGCGCCACAGATAAAAGGTTGCAGTACAAAGCAAGAAGAGAGAGGAATCCGAGTGAAAGTTTATAAGGGACAAGGTCGAGAGAAGGAGTAAAAGACAAAGTGGGAGGATGACTTTACCTGTGCAGAAGGGACCTCTCGGGCCAAGACGAAGAGCTTCTTGTCCAAAATGGCGGCGTCAATCCGCAATTCTTACCAAGTCCGTGAAATCGGTAAATTCAAGACCAGCTTCAAAACTTGGAGAAGAACAGCTTGTTCCTGCTCTGAGAAAATCCAAATATCATCAGCAGAAATCCGCAAATAAACATGATAACTTGATCAAGTTTGGAATCCAGACACTTGCAAACAGTATCGAAAGTTGGCTTTACCTTTTTCTTTGTATGGGTTAACTCCAAGGTCAGATCATCTGACGAATAATCCATAGACACACACCAGTGGGCTGAATATCCATTATCAAGCGATGGAGACGGAAGAGAGATTAACGCCTTTGCAAAATTGGCTACACGAAGTGGCAAGCTTTTAGTAACAAAAGCATAATCCACATCTTCACGTAACTTTTCCCGGGACCGTCCCAGCTGTAGCGGTCCCAGAATATGCAGGAGGAAGCTAGCCTCAATCGAATTAACCTCACAATTCATGCTAACTTCGGGTTTAACTAATAACGACAAATTATTTGCCCAGTAAACATTTCACTGGCAACCTAGTTCTGTAACACAACACTGACTGACCGTTGGAAGAGGCCGAGACGCATGTCTTAAATGATGGGCGACTACAAACCAAGCCAGCGTCACAATTGAACAACAAGGGAGATGAGCGGGAAGATAGAGGATGCCAACAAGGAGATGGGAGCCGAAAAACGGCTTGGGGGAATAAAGCACACGGTGCAATAACATGGGCCGCGGGAAAATGTTTTCAAAATTAGGGATTGAGAATTGGTATTTTAAATAAACCTAGGAGAGGGACGGGTATAAAATTGTGTAAAGCTGCCGGGGCGGTTTAATGAAACGAACTTTTCTTAGCATGTGCTCAGGCGCTGAACAACGCTGCAGAGGGCTTAAAGCAGCGGGCGGGGTAGTTTCCATACCGCGCGGCGCTTATGCAAACCGAAGAAGCTATTCGAATACTGCACAGTGGTATATAGAGTGACGTCTGTAGCTTGATCAGTGCGCAGCGTGAAGAATTGCTCAAAGCAACTACTTCAGGAACTTTGATGCATAAAAACAGCTGCAGCATCTGGTAAAAGCACTTTCCTGTTTTTCAACTGCGGTAGTGTCAGGCAGAAACACTGCGCGATTTTAACCCGCTTCTTTAGCAGTTCCCGAAAATACTGCGCTGCATTCAAATATACTCTTCAGTTTCTAAAAACATTGCAGTGTACCTGTGAAAGCAATAAGACACGCGTTGTAGTAGTATTAGACCCATGTCATAGCAAACACGAGCTATTGGTAACAACCCAAAAATCGAATCGACTCGCACTTATCAGTAAGAAACATAAGCTGAAATCACTGATGAAACTTGAAAATTTAAAAATAGCACCGCCTTAATATATTAGTCCTACAGCGGAACCCTCACCAGACCTGCATACGTTATAGTGCCTGAGACCGTTAGAGCACGTTAAAACTTTTGTAAAACACCAGTCTTAGAGCAGTTGACGTCTGCTCATTTTTAAGAAAAGACTCTTTTGAGATTAGGAAGATTTCAAATGGCCAACTTAAACTGCTTGGATACAGCAATGACATTTATCATGTACACCAAAACCCGACACAAGTCCATCGATTCTAGTCTTGTTTTGGCATATGCTCTGTTGGATGCGAAGAATCTCCCGACAGCAAACAAACAACTGATTCAACTCGATTAGTTTACATCATATTTTCTCGATTAGTAAAGGGTAGGACTTAGCACATGTAGCCCAGCTGCGCAAGCGACAATAAGGTATACGTAGTCCAATAGCAAACTGACTCAAAAGTCAACAGGGAATTAAACACATGAATGTTTCACTCTCGTCCACTCACTTAAGACACGAAATCGGTGAAAACCGTTACAACGACTGGAATGTCTACTTACAGCATTTAAGGTTTTACCCTCTTAAACTTAATTAAAGTCGGAGGGGAGAAAGGAAGAAAGCCTGAGTAGGAAAAGCAAAATTTTCAAACAAAAGAGTAGTATGAGTGTAGAATCAGGACTTCAAGGAGTAATATTAAGTTTAAGAGGTTTAACTCTTTCCAGATACTTTTGAGAATAGCATGCATAAAATAAACAGGTGGTATTATGATTAATTGCAGTGTCCATAGCGAAAATCCTTTAATAATGGCTGACCACGACAAGAAACTAGAACTCATGATCAATCAATCATTATCCAGTGAGTACAAAATCAGTTTACAAAAGGTTCTCAGTAAAAATCAATCTGTTTTCAGAGATACACCCATACCAACTGATAAATGTTTATTAACATTTAATTATACGGCACTCGATTGTTCTAAATTAGCCTGGAAAACTGTTGGTCGGTATATATTGTTTACTGAAATGACTAAAAACCCGTCTAACACATACAATTTTATGGAACCAACAAGCGAGCTTCTAGAAAAAGCTGAACAGAAAATGAACAGAATCAAGTTATTACAGCCGGGAAGAATTTCATTTAGATTCACACCTTTAACGCGTAATGAAATAGAAAAGTTTAAGGCACAAAAATACTACGCAGTACTGAAACTTTGTAATGATCAATTGCAATTGAAGCGAAAAGACCATCAGCATGAAACATGGCTACATGGACCAGCATCAAAAGTGATTCCCACAACAATTCGTGGAGACTATGTTTATTACGCAGACGAGGTATATATATCATCGATTGAAAGACAAGTAATTCGCAATACACCCGGAAATTCAGCTGTGATAAGAGACGATTCGATTGTGACTTTTGGAGAAACATTCGAGACATTCAAGGGAAACTTGGAGTTGCTGTTAATAGCACTGAAAGATCAAAAGATAACTATCTTTGGAGGAGGTGTAAGTGTGGGCGTAGAGCAGCTACGCGTAAACGATTTCGTGTTCAGATTCCAACAGATGTGTATCGCGAAAGACAAATTGGATCTGATACTTGGTCTACGAAATCCAGAAACAAAACGAGAAGCGTTTGCATTGCTAAACCAAATCGAAAAATTTGGGAATCTAACATCTCGTTGTACATCATTAATAATGATGATAAGTAAGATCGTGTTTAGCAAAAACACATTCACATGGAATGAAACGCAAGAGAAGGCGTTTTGTCATTTGAAGTCAGAGCTTTTAACACTAAACTAGTCTGAATGGTCACCTGGAGTGACGATAATCTCAACATCTATTCTTTCAAACTGTTTTCACTTTCACACTATATTTCATACTTCAAAGACACTGTGTTGGCGGAGAAAGTAGAAGCTGATGCTTGCCGTTTCATTACAGTTCCAGTGACCAATAATACCCCAATGGAGTCTGATTCGAGCAGCCCAAATAAGTGGCAGGTCCACCGAGTGGATAATATCCAAGTGATTATCAAGACACCAATCGGGAATGGGGCGAAGTATTACAAGATTGTCACAAGTGAACGAGAAACAGTAGGGCATGTGTCAGTTTTTGATAAGAGCACAATGGAATCGAGTGAAAAACTCGCGGCAGAAGTAACTGAAAATGCAAAAAGAGCTCGATTCAAACGACTTCGAGAACTTTTGGAGAAACACACGACTCATTACGAGATGTCAGTTGGCGATAAAGAATCATTAGTAGAAGGACTGACAGAATTGATTGAAACATCTGTGCTGGAACACACGATAAAGTCAAAATCAAAGAGCAAGAAGAGAAAGTCTCGAAGAAGTCGACGTGATAAAATATCCAAGAAACAAAGACCGGAGAAGAAACGCCGGAAAATCAGTGATCGGATGAAATCAATCGAACGAGTCATCCAAGAATCAATGCACAAAGAGCGGAGTTCATATCAGTAGTAATCCGCATAGTGACTTCCTAAAATTCTGTCTACCTATCCAACCTTTTTTTATCTTCGTACTTTTTCTAATTCTTTTAGTTGGTTAACGGGTAATGGAGAAACAAACAAGAAACGGTACTAATGCAATGTGTATTCCAGAACTCATACAAAGCGCTTGGACCCCAAGCACTGTCTGATTGGGAAGAATGAACGGAGAGACTGCGAAAGGACAAGCTCAAGAGAACGTGGGAAATTCCTTGGAAAGGCTTGTCACCTGTCATCGCAACCCCGTGGAAGTCATTCTGGTGGAGCGGCTGTCAAGGTTTTCATTTAATCACAGAATAACAGAGCCGGATGGGAGTCTGATTGGAGTCCTGGTAAAGAAGGAAGCGAATCGACACGAGAGGCAGAAGTGGAGACCAGTCCCATACCTTGGAACAGTGGATGAAGCTTTTAGTAGCGCTGGAAGGAAACACAAGCGCAAACCTATACCAAAAGATCAGACGTGTGGACGGTGCGGAAAGAAATGCCATTACTTACACCAGTGCCAACAACGACCACCAGGCTTGCCTGAAGACGAGCCTTGGAACCCACCAGTTGTGGAAACGACAACAGAAACAACTGAATTCGCACGAACAGGAACCACCACGCCATCGATATCGCACACTCGCCACAACAAACGTGCGTACAGGGGTCCCATTTGCTTCGGCTGTCGGAAACGTGGACATCTGAAACGAGATTGTCTCGACAAAACAGCCAAAAGGGCATTAGCGACAACACCAGACAAAGTCAGAATTCCCCCAGAATCAACACCGACGATTGAAGCGATTCCAGAGATTCAAAGTTCTGAGGAAGTGCCACTAACAACCGAAAATCAGGTCGAACCTACAATCAACCCCAACTTGTAAAATTCTTCATCAACAGCAACAGCTACTTAACGAAAATGGTACCAGTAGATTTCACTCCAGAAAAACTTACACGATGGAGAAATCCCACACCAGAAATACTTTTACTCCAGCTGGAATCCGAACTGACATTTGTTAAACTCAAAATAACTGTAAACCTCATGAACATTTGGCCTGATACGTATGTCACCAGTCTGGATGAAGTTGCCGAGAAGTACGACCAGATCAAGGAACTTCTAATTACCAGCACCGGACCCGGCACATTTGAGTGGAGTCACCTAATCGAAAGACTCAAAGGCTTCTCAGAAACCGAAGCTTTAGCAACGCTGATGACCAACATGGATGCAAGTTTGATGAACGCTCCAATTATCAGTTCGATTCAGGAAAATGGCGACGATAGACCAACAACACCAGTACCAGCGACGTCAAGCGGCGTCAGTTCTAATCAGAGCCCAATTACTACCAGCGAAACTACAACGGAATCGTTAAACAACCGGTTCAAGAAGATTAATCAGCAGAAGCGAAACGTTGAGGTTCCTATCTCAAAAATGGAACGAACATTACCATTCCTGTTGGCTGACTTGGGAAAATTTGACGGGAAAGATCCAGAAATGAACTTCACCACGTTTCAGTCTAAGTTCGAAGAGATTGCGAAACTCGGTAGATGGGAAAAGAATAAGAAATACAAAGAGCTTCCGAAACTTCTGAGTGGGATGCCGAGGATGTGGTATCTAACAGCGAGTAACGACTTGAATCAACGTCGCGAGAACTGGACTTGGAATTCTCTAACGACAGCTTTGCGTAAATTAACACCCAGCTCAAGTCCAGCAATGAAATTCGCAAACCGAATTCAACAACCCAACGAATATGTACTCCAGTACTTTTACACCAAAAAGTATCTTCTACAGCAAGTTGCAGAACATCCACGTGAAGAGGTAGCAGTACGCACATTCATCGCTGGATTACATGGGGAAACGAGGAAGCGCCTCAATTTGACGGTTCGAATGAGATCTCTAGCACAGTTAGAGACGCGACTCCATCAATGGATCAAGCATGAGTTACCATTGGAACACAAGACATCTCAATCCACACAACCAGGTCCATCATCAGGAATTTCACAACATTCAGCCTCTGCAACATCCCAAATAAGCCTCGAAAGGAGAGCAAGCTGCCGCGACGGTTATTCCACATCAAATGTAACGCCCATTTCTTGGATTAAGCGAGACGAATGGAACCAAAGTGTACAGCCTAGAACAAGTAGCCTGCAGGCCGCGTCATCGCGAACACAAGTGTTCCAATTGCAATAGACTCGAAGAAGAAGAATTCTGCAGTGCTCTGCGAATACCAATCTCGGATGTACAACAGGTTTATACGGGTCCAGAGAACATAAGCTCCAGTCTTGTGTCTACGCTAAGACGGTTCTAATGAGCAGGCCACAGTATGAGTACGTAAGTAAGCGCGGCCATAATACAAAATTAACATGTGGTAGCGCGAGGTAAAAGGAGAGAATACGCAATGAATGAGTGGAATGAGAGCAGACTGTGGGTAAATGTAACATCGGTACTCGGAAAATGTAAAACAACTGAAAATAGTACGGCCGACAGCTCCTTACTATTACCTCCATGGGTCACCCAATTCTTTTAACACTCCAAATATTTCCAGATCCTCTAAAACGCTGTCCGTGTGAATTTGAGACCGATTTCCTATAGATTAAAATCTAGAATACAAATACATAATTATGGACATTTCAGTGCCAGGTAAAATGCAGGTTGAAACTCTGTTATTCGAGAGTCGAATGAGGCGAAAGACTGTATCTGGACCATCACAGAAAAATAACATGAAAGACTGAAATTAAGAATTATGTCAATACAAAGTACGTGTTTAGGTTGTACAAAAACTCGAAAACTGCTAGTTATAAAGATTTATGTGTGAATTAGACGCCGCGAATGGAAGTTCTAGTCCACCCTGCTCCGCTTCATAGTGACGACGACCACGATCCTGGACCAGATCCGGCTTCATCTTTCGACGCTAACTACGGGAACTGATGCATTGACGAACGCAGAACGTGGGACCACAATCATCGCTAAGCTCGACAGCCACCGTATGAAAATACTCGGCAACTATCAATCTATCAAGCCATCAGCAAGGACTCCTACTTTAATAGTGAATGGTCGTGAAACGAAGTTTCCAATCCGGGAACCTCAAGTCCTCAACTAGCGAAATAACTAGTTAAGCAGCAGGAGCCAACATAACGATCACTTCGACTAAACTCAAAACACCACTGAACGGGCGAGGCCAATTCACTAACTTCTTACAACAACAACACAACAAAATACATGGATGTGGCTGGCACAATAACGGATAGTCCAAGATAATCTTCATTAACAATACATCGGTGACGTGAAGATCGAGCAAAAGACGTGGTTAAACGTGCAGAAAGAGGAAATGACCACTGTAGAGTCCCATCAAACTTTGCCGACTATGAAATAGTCAAAAACGCATTTGAGTGCTCTGTTTCTGCCTGTACGTATGAAAACGGAACCACTCGGGCTCTACAAGGCAGCCGGTAGGTTCCTCCAGGAAATCTAGTCGGGAGGTCATAGGCTAAAGTCGGTACGGGACGGGAAGTTAGACGGAGGGTCAATGCGTTGGGGAAAGCAAAGCGGAGAGATAAACGGTATCTGAGCATTCGGACAATCCGGTCGGTCATCGTGAAAAGAGAGCTCAGGGGAACAACAACAAGGAACAAGACGGACAAGGAACAGAACTTTCACTCATCGGATTCATCAAAGTCTATAGACACAATAGCTACAGTAGTGGGTAAAAATCAGAAAGAAAAATAAATATTCAAGTGTTATCGTGACTAGGGAATAAGAAACGTAAAAAATTTGAAAATTTTTAAAAGCACGAAAACAAATAGTGTATACTAGCACTGAGTAACACGTATGAGACTGTAGTGAAGCTAATGCAAGTTACGCTAAAAGCATAGACGGGAAACTGAAATATTCCCAGTATCAATGTAAAGTAAATCTCCTTCTAGACCAAAGGTCATAAGCGAACAGAACTGGAACTGGAAACAGGCGTCTATTGATAATAGGACTATATTGTTCAGGATTAGGGGACTGGGTTGAGTTATAAAATACCATTGATTAATGATGCATGCAGAATACCTGCAAGTAGAGTCCCCAACAAAACTCGTTAGAATTTCATTAAGCACAATATAAAATATTGACTGTAAATTACATAGAAACAATCCAATGTATTACGGACTAGGAGCCATGGTAGCTACAAGTCTGTTGATAAGTGACGCATAGGATACGAAGGTTCTGTTCATCTTTGCTACTAAAGCATTACCATCGGTCGA
>JAQGBJ010004310.1:0-10551 GCA_034698345.1 Sphaeridia pumilis | reverse complement strand
AGCCGATCGTTCGCTTGTAGAGCGTGACAGCGTTATGGAGAATGTTGACAATGGCACCCACAGCAGGCTCCAATATTCCTGTAGAAAACGGCAGATTATCGAGATTAGCCCCCGGATGATGACAGCATTACACAAGTTTTAGGCTCACAAAACAATAGCTAATACCACCGCCACCGCCGCCATGTACACAGACTGACACGTGTGCAAGACCTTTGGGAAGTATTGCCAATTGGATTCAAACAAATATTTAGCCGGGGATAAACTCGAATGACAAACATATCCAACCATACGTGCCCAGAGCGCATTGACTTGAAAGCATTCTATAGAAAATGTATCAAGCCGTAGTTATGTGATTATATGGATATCAGCTCAGGTATATCATGAAACGTATTTTGTTAGCTCAAGGGAGTTCTTGTAAAACGTTCAAGTGATGACGGAAAACTGAAGCTCTCTTTCCGATCAAGGGATACTCTTCTCCGTATTTAATTCCAGATTCGGAGAATACCAATTGTGTATTCTAATCAAATGTTAATGAAAATCAATTCTCCTCCCGCCATATCACATGAACAAACCTCTGATCGTAGATGATAGCTTCACTCGATACTTGAAACATCCTTGTCGACTAACGCTTTAAAGCCATTGATCCTTGTTGTTATTATTCCGTCTTCTACCGAATTTCAAGCCTCAAGCCTTAACGGAAGGATACGTACATGGTGTGGTGATAGGAGCTGCACCAAAGGATTTGTTATCCCTCCCAAAGCTTAGAGTCTAGCCTTTGATTTCCTCCCCTTTGTTTTAATTTATACGGGATTCGGCAAAATCACGAAACGACGACGACATTACACATATTACATAAGAGCTCGAGGACTAATAGATTATTAAACACTCGTTCCCGCTCGCAGATGCTTTTCTTGAACATATTTAACCACGTACACGCGGCTCCTGCCTCTCTGAATCTAAAAGACTATATAAAAGAGCAGCGAACAACTGTATGAATATTGTATTTACTTTCCACAATGTACGGAAAGACGCTCAAATGTTCCTGTGATGGGAACTCGTTCAAATGTATTATAACGAGATCAAAATCCATCTTACTTGAACGTGTTCTTAGTTCTTACCACCCCGGAATACTACTTATGTATACGGTAGTTGAGGATTGCTTGAGACGTGATCTTGCAACCTTTCACGATTAGATTTCATGTATAGCCCATTACTCAATGGCAACCATCTCCATCTCCGTCCTAGTCCTACGCAGCCTTATGAAAAGCTGGTACTTAATTGAGGACACTGAATGGAGAGAATTAAAAGTACTTTTTGTGCATGTGGTTTAATGAGAAGGATCAAAATGCTTACATTTGCTTACAAGTTCACATGTATACAGCTTCCACCTGTCATCTGAGGGAAATGGGTTACAACCGTGAGATGGAAGACTTTTTCAAAATTTGCCAAATGGCAAGCTCAAGATACGTATATTCCCGCTATTATAGTAAAAAACTTTGCAAATGTTGTAGATTTGTTCAAAGAGAAAGTAGGAGAAAAGAACGGTCGAATAATTTTGCTACTACCAAAAGATTTCTAAAATCCCGTGTATCCAGAGCAGTACAACCTTGGAGTTGAATAGCGGCGGGTTTTGTGAAAGAACGTAAGTCAGAGAGGCTGGGTAAAAGAAGTGATAGAAGAAATTTTCCTTAGAAGGGCTAGGGCAGATAGAATTACAATTTGAAAATGGATGGAAAAACAAGATTGGCAGAAAAGGCAAAAGATTCCGAGTAAGATGATGATGGCGGGGACATGGGAACTACGCGTGGTTTGGCGTACGGAAGAAGGGTGTCACGATAGCGGGTTTTGGTGGAGCTGCTACTGGAATCTGTCTGGTTTGTTGGAAGAAAGTGAAAGGCGCTCAGGATTTATAAAAGGTAGTGAAATGAGCTGTAAATCGATGCTTTAGTAAGCTTGATAGAATAGTGTGATGGGAGGAAATTGAAGAAGAAGTTTCCATTACCAGTTTTCTATTTACTTCCACCTTTTTGACAGACAAGGATCCGCAGCAACTAAAAAGACCTGAACAAGGGCCGCATCAGTCGGTCGAGCAGGAAATGTCGGTTGCCGAAGAATGCAAACAGAAAATGGGGATTGAAATAGAAGAAATTAGACAGGAGGAACAACAAGGAGACCAGAGATTCCTGAAAAATGTCTATCGTCGGCGTCAAATTTTATTGTGGAGAAAAGGATTGGAAATCAAGTGGGCTCAAAGAACAGTTTTGAACGGCTCGCTGAGCTAAAGTGCATGTCACCAAAGTTTTCATGTACGTGTATAAAAGCAACATGTATTGTGCAAAACACAGGTGTTATGAAGATAAGTTTTGCCTCAGAGACTCGTAATATTCTCCGGGGTGACTTTCATAATGCTGGTCAAGTATCAATTCAAGCAGGACATACACCCATCAAATTCATACGTCTCGAGCCTAGGGTCCAGTTTCCACGCGTAAGTGGACGTTACGAAACTAACGAAACGTAGTAGTCTCTTCCCTGTAATCTGTTCACCCTGAGGAGTTGCAATCGACGACAACTTTCACCGACCGAACAATATCGCGTGTCAACTTCAGTTGTTGTGTTGGCTGCTACTTTTGCTTCTGCTCTTTGCCACCGCCGCCACAAGCCCTGTGCGTTTGAATGGCTGCGGAAAAAGAAGAAGCATGTGTCCATTTTGACATGTCACAGGGTCGCAGGCAGGAGGCAAGACATATTATTATCATCTCCAATAATTCAGCCCAAATCCCCCAAATCTATCCCCACGACAACCCATGTTAGCCAGTCACTCAAAGTACAAATCAATTTCCTCCCAGTGGTCAGCTGCAGCCTGCAGGACGCCTCTATAACAACAACGACACAAAAGTCTCTCCATTCAGTCACATACGTTAGAACCGCTAATTCAGCAAAATTTACTCGGCTTCCCACATAACTTCTTGTTCAAGTCCAATTGCACCTGTCACCCGAAAACTCTCTGTGACGTTGACAGGCCCTCAATGCAGATTTAAGTGGCTTTATAGACAAGGTCCAGTGAGTGTTGAATCCAAAGTCGCATTTTAAGCGCTGTATTCCAAGTGACTCAATTTACAGTTTCGATGCAACGCAGCGGAAAAGTTGCTCAATTCCAAACACAATAGCAACAAAAGCCATCTTCTCTCCCAGCAATGGTCATATATCTCTTAAATTGATTTCCGATTCCTAACAGTTTCTCTTTGTGAATATCAAAGCGTTAAGCTGAAACGCGTTCCTTTTCCAAGTTTCTAACTGTGTTGATTCAAAGGGAAATTTAAATTACCATGTTTATTCTCGCGCAGAAGACCGAAATCGCAAAACGATTGTTTCACCAAGTTTTCGCAATGCTTGAATCTTTTTCCTTGTATGCATGGATCAACAAGGTTGAGAAGAGCGAACGCGGCATCCAGCTTTTATTCATTCTTCCTGTTCTTAGAAACCTCTTAAAGGCAAAGGCAGCAAAAGGTCAACAATTTCCAAAGAAACAAGAAACTTTCGTAACAAATACGGAACATGTATGATTCTTCTATTACGTCTACGTCTCTACTAAAAGCTATCAATTCCAAAAACGCTCTTAAAATTCAATTATTCTGCCGGAAATAGGCCCCTAGCGGCAAACGATAAAAGTACCGACCAGCTACATACCATTTTATGTTACTCCTAATAACTATTACCGTTTGAAAGCGATTCGAAAAAATCACCCAGTCCTAACAATACCTGTAAATAAGTAATTGAAGCAATAACCGTGTAAAAGCGAGAGTAAATCTTTTAGTCAAAATGACCCCTTGGGATGACTTGCTGCTAAATTCATCAATTATGATGAGGTTGAAATGGAAACTGTATTGATATGAGCATTAATCCCACTTTGGGGGTGAAATCAAATTCGAACGCTTTTAGATCTTGAGCTGGAACTCAATGTGAATCAAATAATTGTTTAGTCTGTCAAGATTCTGACTTTCGATAGTTGAGAGGAAATGGACAAGTGTTTATACATGGAGGTAAATAGACATAGTTTTCGTTAGGCCGAGAAGGAGGAGGAGGTAAATGTTATGAGCAAACAAAGCAAGTTTGGATATGGATGTGCAGTAGTAAAATAATAGAGAGGACCTGAAAAGACGGTTAAAAGGGACATTAGGAGGAAGAATGGCGAGGTATAATGCATGAGGTTTGAGGATACGAAAAGGCATTATCCCGAGGCCATGTCTCCAATTCCCATACGAATCAAGATAAAAGGAAAAATGTGTGACTTTGTGAATCCTGCATTACTATTTTTACATGACTGTAGGGGGCTGTACCTTTTTGTTTTTCACTTCTCTCAGCCCAAGAAATCTAACTCAATTGTAAAGGAAATGCTGGCCGTCATGTGGATGTCTGTCTATAACAGTCGCAAAGTCTCGAAGTTGGTTGAAAGTGTTCAGAATCGGAATTATGCATTTTTTAAATTGAGACAAAATACACAATGTTCTGATACAAAATACAACGACGACATCTTCAAAGCTGAATAAAAATTTACCCCTCCAGGGTCAGCCATTTCTGGCGTTTTGTTTGTTCCAGATTCCATTCTGGTTGTTCACACATAGCGGCGAAAGGGTAAAGATGAAAAATTGCAACAAACCATGCTTGTTGTTAATACGTAAAGAATCTGGAATGTTGTTGTGAAACTCACAATGTTTATGCATACACGTTTTGACAAGAACCAGGTGGTGTTTGTGTATAATATTTACGTGGTCGGCTAACTTTCAATCCGATGCAGAGATTCTGCGGTATAGTTTCCGGGGAAACTGCCGGAAGGCCTCTCTCTCTCTGCCTTGCCTAATAAGAATCCCCAAGTAACAGTACAACAAGTTCCACTTAAGAAGGTAAAGTGGAGAAAGAATGCAAGATAAAAATTGGCATGCGGATTAAAGGTGACTGGGATCAGTTTCCTGCGGTATGTTTGACAAACACAGTGAAAAATGGCGGGAGGCATGAGCCTTGTGGTTTTTGATTGAAAGTGGTGTTTGGTAGGGAAGGTGTGGTGATGAGAATAATACAAGAGGCAAAAGGCACAAGAGTCAGTAGGTATATGGACGAGGACGACGGTATCTTTTATCCACGTCAGGCTTATCTGGCGGCTCGCAATCAGGATGATGGATTAATAAAGTAAAGTCAGGGAAAGTTGGTGGTTGGTGGTGTGGAGCAAGTTGAAATCTATTTAAGTGTGGAGGGCAGCAGAGACGGTGGCAGAGCGTGAGTGAGTGGCGGCTACATTACTTATTGACTACGGTTCCGTTTGCCGTGCAAGAAGGGAGCAGGAGACAAGGCTGACGATCAATGTGATTGGGCCCTCCTGAATCCCGCTTCGGTTACATAATGTTTGTGGGAAAGTTTGTGTTTGGAGGAATCTATGCCGTCCTTGTCCGCCGTCACTCAGTCAGTGTACATTTCAATCACAAGACATCCGAGGCTTCCTTGCTGGTCCTCCAGGTCGCTCATATACAGCTCCCCTTGTACAGTAGGAGCAATGCTAGCAGTTGTAAAGTAAAAGTAGAAATGGTGGTAATAGCAATAATAGTGAGTGATATGCTGCCTGTAGCCGTGGTCTCTGCTCAGGAATGTTTAAGGAGTCGGATAATGGAAGTGAAAGCGGGCGAAAGAAAGAGAGTAGTAGTAGTAGTGTGTGTGTGCGCGCGAGAAGCGACAATTTCGCTGGGTATATTTCACCGTTTCGTGACAAACAGGTATCGGAAAGATGAATTTTTCATGGGGTGAGTGGAGTCAGCGGGAGTGATAGAGGTTGGATTAGTCGGCGACCGCCGCGTCCGACTACAAGTATTATTCTTGAGGGGCAATCGAGAGTTATCCTTTCCCAGTCGACTCGAGAGTCAGTCGATCATTTGGTTTACTCACTGCGGCTCCCGTAGTAGCAAAAGCGCTTCTCTTTCTTTCCTCAACAACTTTTCGTCTTCCCTCCTTGCCTCAAGAAGAAAGAAGGAGAAAAGAGGGGAAGGCGTTCAGGAGATGTAGTGTCATGGTGGAAGGAAAAAGTAGGAGCGCTAGTGGTACAAGTCAATTTAACTTTGCTCCCGTCGTTGACAATGGGTCTTTCCGAAAAGACGTTTCAAGAAGAAAGCAATAGACAAGTAGAGGAATCTGTTCCAGGTGAAATACCTTCTCAAATTGACATAACGAGGGAAATAGACAGTCCGCATGAAAACAACAAGGGTGGTAAAAGAGGACTGAAAAAAACTTGAGATGGATCAAGAGTATAGAGTGAAAGACAGGCAGGCGGACACAAGAGACGGGGAAAAGTGCATGTCTCCTTCGTCTGCTTCCCGTCTTTCCCTTCAGTCAAAGAAGAGTGAGAGAGAGAGCACAAGTCATGAAACAAAAAAGAACATGCTGTAATCCGCCCATTCACAACTAAATCTATATAGTTTGTAGTCAACTTAGAGACTGGGAAGCTGTGCAAAAAATCCAAATTCTTCTACCCACACACATGCATTGTTTGAGGCGGTTAAAGGAGATTGTGTTGAAGAGGCTATGAATGAACTTCTTGTTTCCAAAGTCAGAGACTGGGAAAAACGAGTTGATTACTCAGGACGCTCCTGATCAATTTGCAGTTTCTTTCCATTTCAATGTGCCTCTTGAGGCATAGCGACTCTACCGCAACCTTGTTCTAATCTCTTCCTCTTTTTCGTTTTCTTCCTCTTCCTGATACTCTCTCTCTCTAATATCATCAAGTAATTTCTTTCTTTCTCCTGGCAGAAGAAGACAATCTCCCTGCCACCTTGGCTTTTCTCTTTCCAACCAGGGTCAACTAACTAGCTCATTTTACCTTCTTTATGCCTGATCTCCCAGTAATTTTCGCTCAAGGAAATAATGCAGGCAAACTATTTCAAACATGTCACTTGAAGGAACACAAGTTTCTCCTAAACCATAGGGCCTATTATGGAGACAATTTCCACAGGGCAACTACACGCTTAATTGTCCTTGTAATTGGAGACAATGGCAAAAACACAGACACACGTATACCAGTCTGTACGAGGAAGGATAAAGACACCTCCAGCCAACTTTCCATTCGCCCATCCACCTCTCCACATTAACTATTCCTCTGAACGAACCTGTAATCCACGTTTTATTTCTAAAGCCCCGGATACATATTCGTGGGTATGGATCGCAAGAAAGCGTTCCATCCATCCATCGGCTATTTGTTTGAATTCCAAAACGAGCCATTTAGACGACTCACATACCCGGCGCTTCGCCGCTCCTTCCGGCTTGCTCCAGGTGGTGGTTGGTCTCATTTGAAAAGAGCTCTACGACCACTACGAATGTCATGCGTTAAGCAAGATTGTCCTTACTGATTATATCTTGTCCGGAACAATGTGCAATGCTTTTGAGCGGAGCATCCCTAGATTTTGATTTGCTTGACTTGCTGCCCTTTGTTCCAGTTGATGGTCGACTAGTGCTGGCCGTCGAGTCTTCTCTGGCAAACTGTAAAGGTGCCAGGAGAGCAGCAGGGATGTTATTGGAGACGACGCCGCCAGATGTACCAGGACCGCTGCTGCTGCTGCTCGTTGTTGCCACGGCCGCGGATGGTGGCGCAGATGGCACTTTTTCTCCTTCGATTTCGCGACTGCAAGAAAAGGATGCAAAAGGGTAAATCATTTCCGCTGAAACGTCTTTATACAACACAGACATTACTTCAACCTGGATTTATGCTCCAATTAGGAGCTTAATGCACATTAGCCACATTACATGTTGTAAGGACGGCCTCTTTTTGGCTACTGTTGGAGACTGGATCTACGCTATATGTGAATGTGTTTATACTGACTGTGAACTGTCAAAGAAACTATAAGAGGGAAGAGGCATCTAAGGAAGTTGATGATGATATCCGTCGAGAATGGATTCTTTGTGCGAATGTCTCTTGTATACGACTCAAATGACTGACTTTGACTTTGGTCGTCGTCTTTTTAGAATGTTCCGTGGGGAAGAAAATCGGCTTTGAGCGTCGTCTATCTATTTGTGCGGGGAGGAAGACGCATTATGGGTCTAAATCCAACGAGTAAAGCGTCTGGGCTAAAAGAATGGAAAAATTCTCATCATTTTCATTCCCATTCATTTTTCTCATTTATTTGGAGACCGTTATTATTAGTAGTTGTAGTAGTAGTAGTAGTAGCTGTCGAAGAAATAGTAGTTTGGCTGGTCGAGGCCCAAAAAGTACTTTTGGCAGTCCCTATATAAAGATGTACAGCCTTTGCGCTTTCTTTCATCTCTCGGTAATTTTTGCTCTTGCTTCTTTTTCGTCTTTTTTTCTTGCCTTAACCTCTTGTGCTTTTGGAGGCAGATGCCGTTTTTGCCATATTACTCCAGATAGGGAGCGTAATAACCATTCCTTATGGCCACTCAAAAGTTTTTCATGGCCTCATTCATGTGTCGTCTGTGGCCTAGACATTTTTTACAACAAGAGAATATTATTTCGCACCTCCTCTCATCATCATGTGTACAGAGGTTCCGGAGGACTTCCGCTTACACGGGTCGTCATGTAAGTGTGACTTGTATATAAATATATATAGAGATATGTGTGTGTGTGTGTGTGCAGAGGATGATAATACATAAATTGACTTGGTGGCGAGGAAACGGCTTTTTAACCGCGCCGCGGGAGAAAGTGTATGTTTCCACCAAGTGTTTTTCACAAAGTTAATTTGGCGTGCAGAGAAAGTATATACGTACGTTGATGTTTCTCTCGGTTGCTTACCTTTCTTTTGTCAGTCGGTTAACTATACAAACGTCGACAATTTTATTAATGGCAATCATGGCGGTGTACTGGAGAGGATGCGGTCCCGTTGTGAAGAGGAGACAGGCGGATGTAATAACTCCGAGGATGTCTGACAGTGTCTTCTTTGAACCTTCTCGATTTCCATGACTTCTAACAGCTACCTGTAATCATAGGAATGGAGGAGGGTGAGCGGATTCGAATGTAAAAGTTTTTCAAGTATATATGCTGGTGGAAGGATACGGTTGAATTGAGTGGGAGAAAAAAAATCACTTACAGATATGAGTGTGTGAAGTAGGCCGGAAAGACAAACATGAGGATCAATTGGTACATCAGTAGCGGGCGGGACCTGTTGAAATCTTTGAAGAAGGGATTGGGTATGGAGCGTGAGTCCCTGCAGGACCTCATCAAGGCACTCTTCATTTGTAGAAACAGATTTCAGCGTGAGTAAGCATCGGGCCAACTCGGACCATTCCAGTTTCCCTGGGTCTGTTTGATTGGAAATTAACAAGAAACAAAAAATATTTTTTCGTTGAAATTGACATTGACAGTACTTGATTAAAGATTCTTTCGTGTGTAATGCAAAAGTTTATATACATGCATATATAAATATATATATATATGGAAAAAATATATATAAAAAATATATTTGGCAATAAAACGGCACCTGGTTCCACGTGGGGTTTGGAGGAAGACTTTTCCTTTTTCCTCCGTCCTTTTTTTGTCTTTGGTTCTGGTGGTTCATCTGCTATGGAATTCTGTAAAATTTATAAATAGGTATACTTTAGGAGTGACAAAATTTGGCATGAATAATTCCTGGTCTTGTTTGACACATGGCGTTTTATCTGCACCATCTTTTTGAACCATACCTTTGCTGCAAGTTTAACGTTACTGGAAAAACTAACGCCAGGTATTGCTGGTCCCTCAGTTCCACTCGGTGTCTCTACAGAGCTCATTAAATCAACTGCTATAGTGCTAGGTCGACCTCCTACAGACTGTTTGTTGCCGCGAGATTCTCCTTTATGGTGGCGGGCCTCGTGAAGCTTCTTAAAAAGGCGACTTGAGCGTGAACTAGGTTCCCGTGGGCCTGGAAAGGAAAACCAGTTTTCTTTTATAATGTCGCGGCAAAAAGAGCAGGGTTCAAGCAAGTCAGAGGTGAAAACACCATCATCATGGTCCAGATAACAATCTCTGGTTTCCTGGCTCTTGTTGTTGTTGTTGTTGCAAACTTTGTTTCCTTGCTGTGTACAAGTGTTTATTTGGAAGTGTGGAGAGCTGTTGGTGGGCACAGCTCGTCGTCTCTTCATGAATGTTTGGGTTCACAAAAGTTTCCTGTCTGTATGGCTTTGTCAATAAAAGAGAAATTGTATGGGCGGTACAAATAAAAAAGTACTTTTTGTCATGTCTATGCGAATATTTGTGGTGGAGAAAAGGGACATGAATGGGCGGCGGAAAAGATTGTGTGCGCCGCTGCATATGGGGAAATACAATAATACGTATGGACATATAAAGTGGGATGAATGAAGATATATATTGCAAATATGTGGCGAATAATGGCACTCTCTCAGTTGTGACGACTTACCATGAGCTCCTGGTTCTGATTGTTCGGAAGCGTGTGCAGCGTCTTCGAGGACGAGGCCGAGCCAACAATCGGCAACCAACTGCTTTTGAAGACGTGCAAGTGGTGGCAAGAGGTCAAGCGGAGAAACGTTTCTGTCGTTCTTGACTGCAATTTTTCCTCCGCTTTCCATCAA
>JAQGBJ010004309.1:0-10554 GCA_034698345.1 Sphaeridia pumilis | reverse complement strand
CTATGATTCCACCTGATTCTCTCCCTTGCGAGCGCGCGCCACTTTTGGCAATAAATGCGTCATGGTCCGGGAAGAGGTAGTTGACTCGTGCTTTCACAGCGTTTAATTCCATATTGGTCCAGCTTTCAGTACAAACTATGATATCTGCTT
Organism: Sphaeridia pumilis; assembly: GCA_034698345.1. Taxonomy (NCBI): domain Eukaryota; kingdom Metazoa; phylum Arthropoda; class Collembola; order Symphypleona; family Sminthurididae; genus Sphaeridia; species Sphaeridia pumilis. The sequence goes on along the minus strand of JAQGBJ010004309.1, from coordinate 10,404 downwards.
CATTCAAAATTTTCAAATCCTCTGTTGGCGAATTGTTCAATGTTCCAAATCCATGTATATTCCAGTTGATGATCGTGATGTTGTAACCGGTATCCATCTGAGGCTGTCGTTCTTTAGGTCCGAAAATCCTTTGACGACCCAAGGTCGCCTCCGGTCTCCATTCTCTGTGATTGTGACTGTGACTTGGGTCCCATTGCAGCTGACTTCTCGATGGTTTTAGTAGCCTCATTGTACACCAACTCCGTGTATCTCCCTTGGTTGTCTCCTACTTTCAGGACTCCATTCACGATCTTGAACTTTGCCTGTGGATATTGGCTCTTTATTTCCTTTCCTTTGGCCACCAGGAGACTCTCGGTCTCCATTTCCACCGGTGACTTAATTCGATCGATCCCGACCTTCTTGTATTCTGTGGACTTTGCCAAATCCTTTTTCCTCTGCATAACGAGGTCCCGGTCCTTGGTGCTTTGAAATTCTATTTCTATTGGTCTCGTTCTGGTTGATCCCGCGTTGGCTTTTCCAATCCTCCAGCATGATTCAATCCTGACTTGTGCGCATCCAATACTTTGGAAAAGATCCTCAAGGGCTCCCATTGTTGCGTTAGTAGTTTCTTCATCCTCTTCCGGTAGTCCGTGAACCATCAACTTTCTCGCATGTAGCTTCTTCCACATGATGTTCATCGTTGATTTGACCTTCCCCATGTCCTTGATCAATCCTTCCACTTTTCCTGGAATTTGTGCGAAGCTTTCCTTCAACTCTTTCATATCTCCGCCAAACACGTCGATCTTAGCCTCCATCCCCTCCAACTTCTTTAGGATCAGGTCCATTTCCCTCTCTGGAACTTTGGCGTGTTTTCGATCTGGAGAAATCTCTGGTGAGCTCCCTGGCGATGGTAAACCTCTCTTTGTGCTCGGCGTCCTTCCTCCTTCTGACATTCGCCCTGAATCAGATCAGACTTGGTGCCAGTATCTTTAACCTCAATGAAACAGTGTCGGACCTCCGCCGGACATATACCACGTAAGAAGAACTTACTTCAGCTGTTTCCCAATATCCTGATCTGGCTATGCTCCTGTTCCAATCGGTCTGGATTTCGTCTTTGGTCCGGTCTTAATTCTTCAAATGTCCTATTTGGGGCTCTTCGCTCTTTCCAATGTTTGTTTACACTTTCAAAAGTGGCGGTTCCCTCCTCGTTCGTCTGGTTTGGAGATTCGCAGGAATTAGCAAGGTTCTTATACTCAAGAATTGGCTACAGAGATATTATATCAGAGGGATTACGTAACTTGCCACGGTCCCCCGGCGCTTAAGCACTGTACGCGGAAACTGTACGCAACCCCAAGACAGATTTCCACCACTCGATGAGCCGTACAGTGCAAGCGGGTGGAGTTCCACCCACTGTTAATTCCAAAGGATGAGCTTCTCTCCTCTTCTTATTCCAAACAGCTGTATTGATCTCCAATTTTTCAAACTTTGACTTCAATTTTGAATGGCACTGGTTGATAATTGATCACTCTTTCCTACTTATTTGGAAGCACTGTATTTTTATCTTCAGGACTGTATAAAATTCGGTACAGGAATATCACTTCCTTCCTAACTTTTGCTTCTTTAATCAGAGCCACACATTTAGCGTCCGCTCAGCTTCACCGCTCCTACCCTGTCTACTCTGATTATGATTGCCGACTCAGCAACACAGTAGCAGATATCGTTTCACTTGCCCAGGAACTTCCATTAGCAATGTCCACCGCCCTTCCCCAGCTCGTCGCCAACAAGTACCTCGGCGACCCCACCAACTTTGTCAGCATTGTCCACATGATCGAAAACCTCACTTCCGCTAGTTACAAAATCATCGGCTATGAAGCTTTATACAGCGAACTTAGCCGTTACGGGCAGTTGGAAACTTCAATGCTCACCGCTCTCGCCTCCCATGTTCAGCCCATTACAAAGCGGGTTTCCCAAGGAATCGTTCTGACCTGCTGGGCCCAACTCTTATACAACAATCTGATCGGGGCGCTTGGGCCCATCATCAACTTCGTGAACGTCAAGGACACTTGCACTGTGACAAACGTCCGATTTGGTCGCACGCTCATGACGTACGATAGGGATTGGCCTGAGCACGCCGTCTTGTACTCGGAATCGGGAGTTTATGAGCAGCAAACTTTTGAACATCAGGCAGGTACTGGACTTTTCCGCATCAAAACTGGTAGCAGAAGCATCTATGCTACTGATCAAGGAGTTCACAGTCCAACGAGACGTCACGTCCTCGAAGACTCCGCGAGTAGCATTCCCGCCAGAGCTTTCATGGACTGGAAACTGATTCCCGTTAAAGGGAGCAACTACTTCCGGATCCTCAACGCACAATACGATGAAGTTCTTTTTGCTGACGGTTCTAAAATGCTCCCATCTTACCCTTCCTATCGCCGTGTTTTCCTGAGCCGCAAGGACTCTGCCGAAAGTGCTGATATTCCAACAAATGCTGACTTGTGGACCTTTTCGTGTTGATTATCTTCAATCTGTCATCAAAACTATGTCTGTCTCCTAACCAGCTGTTTTCTGATTACTTTGCTCTTTGTCTTAAAATCCTGGCTAATCTGTTTAGCTAATAAAAGCGGTGGATTCAATTCACTTGAATTCATGTTTTGAACTAATGAAGGCAGAAAAGCCAAAATATTGCCATTTTTCCCCTTATTCCTCCAATGTGTTTGTGCTTTTTCCTCAAAACTTGTGTATATGATTTGACCTTCTTTGAAATGTAGCAATCGTTTCGGGCCCGTGGAGTTTGAAAATTTTGTCCAATAAAATTTCATGTTGCGCATACAATCTAAATTTAGTATGCCGATTTTAGTCTAAATATTATGTAGCTCCAAAATCAAAGGATTTCGCTCAAAGGTCACCTTGGCATGGTATTAAATGAAACATGATTCTTCAGGGCTTAGAAAGAACAAATATCGCAGTATCAGTTAGCCTCACACATGTGTCCACTTCACTGGAGAATTAGCTAAAAAAATCAAGAGATCTTCTTCAAGGTCTTCTCAAACAAGTTGATGTTTATTAATTGATAATCCAAATTGCATTAATTCTCTCATAAAACTCTTGCCTCTTGAAAGGCTAACGCAGATGCTACATCTGTTGATGGAGATAAAGTTAATTTAACCTTCAGACGGACTTGTACAGCTTAACAATCTGGACCAAAAATATGGATGAATAATTCTGCAATCAAACAAGACATTACTGATTAGTCGATTGATACTTTGCAGAGGTCAGTTGCAAAATTCGAAAGCGTCCTCTGTAACTAATCCTACACACTTGCAAATCTGCTTCTCAGGTTCAAACTGAACTTCCTCCAGGATGTTTCGTTTCAAGAATGAATTTTTGAAATTGGCTCTTTTAGGCCTCTGCCTCAGCAGCAGCGGTGTTTCTGGTGGAAACGTGTCCGAAGCTGTACTACGTGCATCATTGGCTGGAGAACCGCTTCCAAGGCCAACTGGCCCTTGTTGGGTATCTGAAGTCAAGGCTGCGACCCTCATACAAGAAGTTTCTGAATGGATACGGAGCCTCAACGACGAAGCTGACGTCCAACAGCTCCAATCAGCTGAAGTGCAAATTGAAACAGCAAATTTAAACTCCCGCAGATCCGAATGTTCCGACTACAGAATGGCGATGCTTACTGAAGACCTCGCCGATTTCGGACGGCGACTTTGGAAACTATCAACCAAGCTCAAAAGTACTTCCGAATCTGAAATCAATGCTCTCAATACAGAAAAGCTTGTTTTGATGAGGCATTTGCAGGGTACGTTTTTTTGCCAAATTAAGCTCAAGTTCCCATATTTTGAATTCAGCAGTTCACTTGATGCATTTTTCCCGCTTTTGCTCCGCAGAACTCCACGTATTTGTGGGTCCTGATCTCTCCTCAGCTTCACTGGTACTTCATACTTTCGCCATGCGCCTCGAACTCTTGGAAGCCGGTTTCAACAAAGTCTTGGGTAACTTTTATTCCATCAAACCCACCCATGAGCCTCAATTGTACAACGACGAAGACACCAACCTCATTTTGGATCCCGGCAACACTTTGGCGGACCTTGTTTCACTTGCTCGAAAGTATCCAACAGCCATGTCCACCGCCTTGCCGCAACTTGTTTCCAACATGTACCGCGGCAACATGAACAACTTCGGCGCCACGCTCAACTTCATCACGAGTCTTACTTCGCTGGACCACAAAGTTATCGGATTTGCTGCCCTTTACAATCAACTACGCCTCAACTCTCAGCTGGAAACTGTACTCCTTACTGAGCTCGCCGCTAGAGTCAAGCCTTATGCAGAGTCAGTTTCTGAAGTCGGAGGTTTGTCCTGCTCTGTCAAATCTATACTTGAGAAACTGATTGAGGACATCGGCCCAATCATGAAATTTCTCAACAATATTCATGCCGGATGCAGAGTTAAGAATCTGAGGTTTGGCGAAGATTGGGTTTGGACGCTAGATGATGAAGATTACGTAGCGTTATCGTACGAATCCGGCTACAGTCCCATCTTCACTCATAGGAGGGGACGCTTCCGCATCGAAACGGCCCATGATTTAATTTACGCAACCGATTCCCGAGTCCGTTCTTCAACCAAGCGCTACGCATTTGAAGGTTCTGCCGATGGTGGCAAAGGGGTTTTTCTCGACTGGAACCTCATTTCTGTTCAAGGAGGCAAGTACTTCAAGATTATCAACACTGGCTACAATGAGGTACTGTTTGCTGACGAGACGGAAATTCCCTCATCTAACCCTTCATTTCGACGTATTTTGCTCAGTCGAAAGGACTCGGTCGGAGGTGCTGATATTCCGGAAAATGCTGACCTCTGGACCTTGGATTGCCACTTCACTCCTGTTTATGACTGATGGTCTTGATTCCTACAGCTAAATAAACCTCCTCGGTTTATACTGTAGGTGAGTTCTAACAGGCTAGCTTTAACTCTAATTTTCGAGCGATAAAGGTTTCACTACTACATTGATTTTGATATCATTCGAGCAATAAAGAAGTCTTCTCTGCTAATTTTTTTTGCAGACTCCAATATATCATCTACATATGTCTGTTTTCCTAACGCGTCTTACTTACAGCTTCCCACTTACGACCCCGATAATACGAAATGCGTCTTACTATTCGTCTTACACTACTAATGACTAGAACTTTTCAACTAGAAACTATCATTTATCAACCACGGACCACGGAAACAAATGGATTATTTAAGTAATTCACCTGCTTTCTTGACAGGATTTTATAGGATGAGAGATGGGGAATTTTTATGGTGAAGTTGAAATGCGCCGCCTGAGTAAACCAAGTGTGTTGTATGTTCCATGGCTTCGAATGACTCTAAACAACATCTATTATCTTCTAAACTAAGCGTTTCCTAGAAATCTACTCCTGCAGGCTTCGAAACTTTATGGATTACAGCTTCTACAGCTTTGGATTGATTATTGAAAGCTTATCAGTCTGTCGTATTTCCTTGTTTTGTTGCTGTGACTGTGAGCAGCGTTGTTTTTGCTTGAATTTTGCCATTTTGTTGTCTACGACTGTTAATACGAATTATATTTTGGTAAAAGAGTGGAGGATTACAGGAATCAACTTTCGCTCAGGGACATCTGGGGGCGGCAGAATTAGATGGCGCCGCTACCACTTTGGCGACTGGTTGCCCGGTTGGATGAAGTGAAATGGCCAGGCCCGTTGATGACAACTGAAACGTGTCCGTGTAGCTACTGCTGGTGTGGCAAATGCGGAATTCAACGAAGTCCAGTCTCCATTTTTCAGAGCTTCTTCTCGGCGAATGCGGGGACATCGCTTTTGGAAATATTGGGCGGAGGTTTCAGCAGTTCAAGGCCCAGTAACGGCAGTTCTGCTCAGCTGAACTTGAGGTGAGGAGGCGAAAATCGAATAAACTTATTTCTGGCTTCTGACTGAGCTTTGTCAACAGCTTTGAAAACATTCGATTGATTCAGGGAGCCTGACAACCATGGTCGACAAGAGACGAAATGTGAGCAAGATGAAGAAGCTTCCAAGGTGACATCCCCTCGAAATGGAAGTGCAGGATTGGAAGGACTCGTTAAAGAGAATGATAGACGATCAGCTGACCTTGAAACGTAATTGGAAGCGATTGATGTCTGTGGGAGAGCGAAACGATTGGTAATTATTAATCAGATGAGTTTTTGTTTCACAGAGATAAACCGGGTTCAAAGCAGCCATTTCCGCATACAACCTCCAGCGTTCTGAAACAAGCTTCGATGTCTAAGGCTTCTACCGAGACTTCGAACAATTCGGAGAGTTCAGTTCGATCAGAGGACAGCGAACAAGCTTCCGAAGCGGACTCGGGAGAAGACTCTTCAGATTCTGAATCTGAAGAATCAATTTTGTTGAGCGATGGTACCACAGAAGAATCCAGCGAAGACGAAGAAACTTCCGTCATTTTTGGAGCTTGTTCAAGGTATTTCTTCATCAGCCCTTTTTATACACTTTTACCTTAACATTCTCGATCAACATTCATTTTGACGATTACATAATTCTGTTTTTGATAGAGCAACGATTTTGCATCGGCCATCTACAGAAGTTGACGGAGGCTCCAAAGATAAACTGAAGACGTGGAAGCGGTCAAGTGATTCGGATGAGCAATCGGAAAATCTGGCAACTGAATCACGTGACGATTCTTCGAAACCAGGTGATGACGAGAGGTTTAGAAAAAACGGACTCGAGAAAGTCAAAAAGGCATCTTTACTTATTCGACGGTATGTACGAAGCTGAATTGTTGCGTGATTATAATGTGCTGGCTTCATTTAAGAATCCCAATTTTGTTGCTTTGCAGAAAACGCCAAAGTATTCCAGTGGTTACCGTTGAGGATTCTGACGAAGAAGAAATCAAGTGTGACATAGACTTCAATTCGTCTCCTGATGCAAACGATGGAGAAGCGACGGATGAGGACAGCGATGAGTCGTACGAAGAAGCGCCTTCTCAAGTGCGAGTCAGCGATATTGAAGAAGAGGAAGAAGAAACGTTCGATGAAGTCGAAGAAGAAGTCAAGTTCGAAATGAACTGCAATCCGTCTCCTGAGGCAAGCGATAAGGAAGCGACGGATGAGGACAGCGACGAGTCGTACAAAGACGCACCTTTTCAAGTGCAAGTCAGCAATATTGACATTGACGAACTCGAAAAACAAACATCCGATGAAGACGAAACTGCAGAAATGCGATCACCTCAGCCACAACAAGACCCTGCGAATCGGTTAATAAAAAACGGCAACAGGCATCGAACAACTGGACCTGGACCCTTGAGGTTCAGGTGCCTCGAATGTGGACAACTGTCGGAAACAAAGGCAGAACTTCATATACATATGAGGGAACACGATCCTGTGAGGCCGTTCAAATGTGGTTTGTGCACAACCCGATTCGAAACTAAAGACAAATACTTGATCCATCTGATGTCCCACAGAGATCAAGCTGGACTTTATCAATGCACACACTGCAAATATGCCTCTCGAAAAGTTGCCGATATCATGTGCCACCGGCTCGGTCATTCCGGAAAAAAACTGTACACCTGCGGTAAATGCGGGAAAGCGTTCCGGCATGTGAAAAGTTTGTATTCTCACGAGCGAATTCATTCTGGCGAAAGGCCGTATAAATGCGACCAGTGCACGGAGTCCTTCACTCAGTCAGGTACATTGACTGCTCATAAGCGAGTTCACTCTGGCGAAAGGCCGTACAAATGTGACCAGTGCTCAAAGTCTTTCACGGATGTACGTAATTTGACTGCTCACAAGCGAGTTCATTCCGGTGAAAGGCCGTACAAATGTGACCAGTGCTCAAAGTCTTTCACGGATGTACATAATTTGACTGCTCACAAGCGAGTTCATTCCGGTGAAAGGCCGTACAAATGCGACCAGTGCACGAAGTCCTTCTCTCAGTCAGGTACATTAACTGCTCATAAGCGAATTCACTCTGGCGAAAGGCCGTACAAGTGTAACCAGTGTTCCAAGTCTTTCACTCATTCAAGAACTTTGGATATTCACAAGCGAATTCATTCTGGCGAAAGGCCGCACAAATGTAATTACTGCACAGCGTCCTTTAGTAATTCGGGTAACCTGAAAAGACACAATCGAGTTCATTCTGGTGAACGGCCGTACAAATGTGACCAGTGCTCAAAGTCCTTCACTCAATCGGGTGCTTTGACTGGTCACAAGCGAGTTCATTCGGGCGAAAGGCCGTACAAGTGTAACCAGTGCTCGAAGTCTTTCACTGATTCAAGTAATTTGACTAAACACCAGCGAGTTCATTCAGGTGAAAAGCCGTACAAATGTGACCAGTGTGGGAAATGTTACCCCAGAAAATCAGATCTCCAGAATCACCAAACAGTTATGCACTTCAAAAAATGAGGGAAACCTGCACGACAGTCCGCAACTTGACCTGCATCATTCCACAATATTCCAGGAAATAAAAAAACAGCACTATCAGCTCATGTCAATCACAACACAGCAACCCAATCCAGATCCAAACTCGTCTGCAGCTGGAAATAAGTTGATCAAGTTCCCGGCTGCTCCTTCCAAGTTCTTCTTCTTCGCGTGTTATAATGCAACGCAAGGACTTACATATGTTCAACATGAGGTGAATTAAGAATTCTATAGGTTCTGAATCCGCATTTTTGTAAACTACTGATTGTTATGCTGCGTAACTACTGACTGTTATTCCCCCTTTTCAATCCAATATTCATCTTTTTATTTGTATTTCGTCTGTGTGGGCTCCTGACAGGATTTTAGGATCCAGATATTTACACAAAATAAAACTTATTTTCAATTTTGATAAATCATCTATATTTTTACATGACAAGACATTTTAAACGCCCTTGTGACATTTATGATTTTCATCCGTAGTGGCAAATATTATCAGCGAAAGGAATTTGTGACAGCTTCAAGCGCAGAAAGGAAATGATGATGCAGTTTCTGTAGAATGACAAACAGACAACTCTCAAATATATCTAGTAAAATAGCCAATATTCTAGTAAAAATCGTTTAAGGCCGCGTTCACACAATGCAATATTACTCGAGTAGAGCGAAAAAAGTAAAACTGGGAAGGCATAGCAACGCACGAGAATCGTTCACACATGTTGTTTGTTTACTCTCAACCAACGTATTACTCGAATGCCGCTTGATTTGGAACACCCCCAACGCGTTTGTATACGAATCATATGTGGACAGTGATTCGATGCAGTTACTCGAGTTGGGGTTGTACCACGGTAACTAAAGCTATATGTGAACAAAGCCTAACTCTCCAAAAGTTAAAAGGATTGCTTTCACTCCATAATGCTGTATTATATTGTTTTTACCGACGAAACCTACTGGTATGTCAGAAAGAACAATATGAACGAGTTTACGTCTATATCGCTATAGAGTTAACCGGTGTCCGCAGTCACATGGTGTTTGTTTAAATTAGTTTTATATGTTACAAGTTTGTTAAAATACCAGAGCATAAAAGTTACTAACTGATCTGATAATGAATTGTTAGCTCACGTAAGACGATAAAGCTTTGCTCAAGCAGAACCTTCCTGGAAGTTTGGACTGACATTTCAAAATTGTCTTGTTTACGAAAAATTCACATAATTCCAGCAGCTGGAGTTGGAAGCGATTATTCGATGACCAAGAGGAATCAGATTTTGTAAAAACGGATCCGTCTGATTGATCAGAATTAATATTAATTCGGTAATAAAACATTAAATTCATAATTCAAGTTCAAAAGAGACTTGCGAAATCGCTTTCTTATATACAGTTCAGCATTATTCATCCTTTCATTAATTGCACGGGAATTCCTGTTTCGTTAATAAGTTTTCGTCTCCTAGTTGATGTTCAAAATTTACGTGACCCGGTCCACTTCTGGTTGGCTGAAATCGTCTGGATCAAGGAATCTGAATTGAAATTAAATACTTGTCGTTCAGTCAGATAAGCATAAAACTTGTTTGTGCTCCATTGCATGAGCTGTGTCATTTTGGAGTAACGTGTAACGTTACGGCTAGCCAGGATTATTGAAAACTTTTTTATCAGGCGCATGCAATTCGCATGTGCACATTGTGATTCATAATTATAGCTGATTTGCCTGGAGACATCTTGATAAGGTAAACTTGTGGCGGCAACAGAATCAGCCGGGAGAATCCTCCTTTGTAACAGTAACAGACTGAAAATTACTGCTTTGGACTCACAACAAGTTGTCTCTTGTTGTGTTGTCGAAGAGCAGTGTTGTTGTTTTATTGTTGACAAAATATTTATTCAGTTTAGTGAGTTGAAATTTAGTGTTGAAATTCTTGCGCATCGAATGGGAAAGAATCTTATGACAAAACTTGACAAGTGGATACACAATATTAAATTATATACAAATCACAATTAGCTGAAAACATTGGTTA
>JAQGBJ010004308.1:0-10556 GCA_034698345.1 Sphaeridia pumilis | reverse complement strand
GAGCAGAAAATAGAATTCATCAGTTCCACAAGAGATTTTTTGCTAATATATGGTTTTGTACCAGTGCCAAGATTCCGTTCCTTCTTACAAATTTACCTGGGCTATTTACAATATCTTCAAGCTTGTATTCTGCAGTAGAAATGACTGTACAAGGGGAAAATATATTGTTCATATATGAGGATGCCAGTAGCGTGCCAGTTGGCAACATGGCAAATTCATACAAGTATTTTTCTACATTATGACTATGACTCTATGAATACGACGAGAAGAGACAAACAGAAATTTAAGGGACTTGGAATAACATTGTTGAAATGGATACAAAATTCTAAAATTCCAACGAGTTGACACTTGGACGTTTACGATGCGACAAATGAAAGTGACTTTGGACTTGAGCAATATATTTAAGCTGATCTTGCAAAAGTTTGGCGATGGCAAAAAGGTTCCCTTGAAGGGAATTCAGGAACGTAAAAGTTATCCTCTTTGGAAATTGGGGAGAAATATATCAGTTTGGCGGCGTGCAAAAATAAATCTGCCTTGGGGCGTCCCTTTAGGGTTTTGCGTCACGAGTCCACGAGGTTTCAAGTGTAAAGAAGCGTCGTGACGTGATGAAATGATGTATGCAGACAGAAGAAAAGGTCAGCAGGAGTAGATAACATGGGTTTGTAATAATATAATTTTGATTCTTGCACAAAACAAACAGGTGCCGGAAAAGCCAGCGGCGGATAGCCGGCAACGGTTTCGGAAATTCGACTTTGATCACGCATTTTGGCTGACGGAATGCGGAGAAATTGGAGCTTCTCAGGAAGAAGTTTATGGAGAAGTTGGGCCTGGGCTGGAGAAGGCGATTCTCGAGGGATACAATGCCTGCCTCTTGGCTTACGGGCAGAGTGGAACTGGAAAAACCCATACAATGTTGGGCACAAAGGTATATAATATATTACCATGTATATTTTATAGTCAAGTGGCTTTTTTAACATTTTTGTTCAAAAAAAGTATAACTAATGCAAACTGGATAATTGAAGGCTGACCCAGGGATAATTCCCCGGCTTTGTCAAAGCCTCTGGGAGAAGTTGAACGAGAACCGGGAAAATTCCGGCCTCAGAATGCATGTGAGCTTCATGGAGATTTACAGAGAAAAAGTTCGGGATCTTTTAAGTCCAGAAAAAGCACTCAAGTTGAGGGAACATCCCCAAAATGGGCCTCATGTACAAGGTAAGTATGTAGCTGAATAAAATTTATAAATGAATCAAGTAAATTTTATTATGTGGCGAAAAGTATAAGGAAATGTTCAAAAATAGTCCTGTTGGCCTTTTACAAAAAGTTAACAATAGCAAGAACATATATAGTTACATAAAAATACCAAAGACTCCAGGAGGTTCTCTCAGAGCAGGAAGAGGTCCACTGTTTTTGCTTGCCCGAATTCGGAGTTTGTTGAAGATGAAGAAGAAGGGTTGGAGGGCGTTAATGAGACTTGTATTTTTTGCTTCCTTGCAGACTTGACTAGAATGGAAGTAACGGAGGAGATGAGTCTCGTTGATTTATTGTGGGACGGAGAGCGGCGGAGAGCAATCGGAACGACGGGATCGAACCGGAGAAGCAGTCGAAGTCATGCCATTTGGACCTTGTACTTGTCTTATCAGACTGGAACGGATTTCTCAAATCTCATCACTAATCAAGTGCATCTCGTCGATTTAGCTGGCAGGTAGCGAAATAGTTTTTTTGTTTCTCCATGGTTTTTGGGTGGGTAGAATTCCAACTTTTCAAGGACGCAGCAACAACAAGGGATAAGGTTCGTTGGAAGGGTGAAGAGAAAAAGTGAAGGATATCCAGTTTCGCAAGTGTCCAGTCAACTGTTGCTAAAGACTTGTCCGACTAGACTAGTCGGACAGTTGGTAATCCGCAAACGGTGCAAGAATTCGAGCAAGACTTTGGTGGATTAACCGAGTGTTGAAGGGAAATTGGAGAAAGTTTCCGTATCTATTGATCTTATAGTTTCTCCCTGTATCTTGTTCGCAGTGAACGGGCAGACTGGACCACGTCGAAGAATTTATTGGCAGAAGGTGCAGACATTAATCGATCTCTAGTGTCTCTCGGCAACGTGATTTCATCGCTCGGTAAGTATTTTTTGAGCTCCGTTTAATGGATATGTACTTTCAATAAGTGTTTATGAGCTGGCTCAGAAAGTGGAAAAATTATTAATGGATACACGTGTTTTGCCTGGAAGACCTGTAATCACCTGTGGGAGCGCATGCATACAGCTGAAGCTCATCTGCTGATTATCCAGGAAACAATATAAAGTTCATGGAGCGGAAGTTATGGTTATGAGTTGGGTTTCCAAAGTTTCTGTGGGTTAATTACTGCATGGACTTTCCCTTGTAAAAGCTCAGTGAGGAGTAAAATGTATACAGGGTTAGTAGGTATTTTACCAGGCTTTTAATGTATCTGTTTTGTATTTACTTCATAGCGGAGAAGAACCAGTATATTCCGTACCGGGACTCGGCCTTAACTTGGCTCCTCAAGGACTCGTTGGGAGGAAACGCCCACACTTCCATTATTATCAGTACGTGAGGAAGCTTGTTTTTGAAATTGCGAATTTGGCAAATTGCAGTATGTCCAGTCCTGAAGTTGTATGAGCTTCTTCGCCGCATTGCTGTATCGAAATCGAGTCTTCCTGGTTGCCCTTGAAAGAAAGTTTGCTTCATGTACCTATGACATATGTGACTGCCGATAAACTTTTCGCAGTGTTTTTTTTGAGTGACTCGCGTTGCTAGTGGGTCAGTCAGTATTAGTAAAACTTGAAAAGAATCGTGTATATATAACGGCAGAACGTGACTCTTAATGAAGACATGCACAAGGCTGAAGAATGGGACCCAAAGGAAGAGCAGGAAGGGCGATAAAGCGAGCGGAACTGGACAATCAATGGTCGTTTAGATTAAGATTCATGCGAACTTTTGACTTGGTTGCAGCTGCATCCCCGGCGAGTTGTTGTCACGCTCAGACGCTCAACAGCCTCAGGTTTGCTCAACGAGCGAGGTTGGTCGAGAATCAGCCCAAAGTTAATCTGACGCCCAACTTGGGACCAGGCGGCAGCGGACAGAAGACGCAAGAGGCTGGGTTCGGCTCCATCTTTGATATTCGAAGGGACATTGCTAGGCTTGCTAGCATCCTCAAAGTGGCGCAAGGGGTGAGTCTTCATTCAGGTCTATAGACTTTATTTTGTGGTTTCTCCCCTGCCTTGATAAGAGTTAATTAACATGGGCTTTTATGGGACTCGGGCCTTTTTTATTGCCGGGTAAATATTTGGAGATAGGCTTTTAATGTGTATCTATGGGACGGGAGGCGGGAAATTAAGTTACCAACAACATGTTTTGTTTTTCTACTTAGGTTGTTGTTTTGGTCTTGATATTGTAGAGTAAGTAGATAGAAATTTATTTCTTTTAGAATGAACGTGGTAGCGACGCTGGCTCAAGCCTTTTCTTCTAGAGCTTGGGGCTTGGACGAAGAGTTGAGATTGCGTGTAAGGAATGGCTGGAACTGGGTGTAAAGTTGGAAAAGTTTGAGGATTAACTGGTAAGAATGGCTTTTGCAATTGCTCTTTGCTTCTTCTTTGCAGAACGGAGGACTTTTGAAGGGGCTGACCCCCCGGACGGGCTGGAACCGTTTGATCAATGCCATTGAAAACTGGAACCATGTCCAGGAGGAAGGTGGAGGAAAGAGTTCTTCGTCGGAAACGACGACTTCAACGGCGTCAACGATGACCAATGCAACGGCTGCCAAGTCTTTGTCTGATGTGATGGTGCAGGTGAGTCATGGGATTTCCGGTTTATTTTGTGATATTACTGACCTACAAAAGCTAACAGTTTCAAGTTTTTATTCTAACGCTGAGAGCAGAAGGAGGAGAAGAAGCAGGTACATACTGTGAAAAAAGTTGCTATACATCGGCCTTGAAGCTTAGAACTCTTGTGTTTGTTTTTGACAGGCTGACCTATTACCAGCAAACTCGGAATCATCGATACCATCCTCGCCAACGCCTTCAATGGACAACAACTCGAACAAGATCGAAGGAGGAGGGCGAAGGCTCTCTACGTCCTCAACAGCGTCCACGACGTCCTTCAAATGTCAAACGTGGCGGCAGTCTGACCTGGCAGCTTTACCAAAACAAGAGTCGGAGGAATCCATCGACGTGACTCCTCCAGACACTCCGAATGTGCAGCGGCTGACGTACAAGAAGATCCATATTCCGACTTCGAACATGCTGGATGCTGAAGCTCGACTGGGGGAAAAGGTGTACAGGGCCTATCAGCACCATCCGGGAAAGCCTCAAACGGCTGCAGTTGTCGACGATACTGATGGTGTGGACCTTCCAGAAAATATTTTGACGAGGGATAAGATTCCGGCCCTGGTGAACGCACTGAAATGCAGCGAGTTGTTTGAAGACGATAATGAAGTATGTTCGGAGGAAGACTCAGAAGCTGAAGAGGAGCTGTACTTCAGTGACGATCAGGCACCTCAGCCGATAGCGTTCGCCGGAGGAGATTGTGGAAGAGGGGCGGCGAATAACCAAGAGATTCTACTGGGAGTTGCTACCAATGAAGTTCGGGAGTTCTACAGCGCTCCGGATCTGAAGGCTGCTTCGAGGGCCAGGGCGGGTTTGGTTCAGGCGAGAGGAACTGGGAAGAAGCGGACTCATAGGCCTCCGGGGCGGATGAAGGAAATCGCGATAGCGAAACGAGAGCCTGGAGTAGCCATGGAGAGTACTGATGAGGGCGAGTTCAGTGATTGTTTGGAGGTCCATATGGCCAGAGGAAAGGTGTTCAAGACGGTGGATTTTGGGACTCAGGTGGCAGTCAACGATTTGAACGTTCCTGAAGAGAAGGTCCGGGAAGCGGATGAAGAGGACGAGGAAGAGTACTTCAGTGACTCCAAGTCATCTGGCGACGAAGAGGAGGACCAAAATTTGTTGACGGTGAAACCGCCAAGGAGTACAAGCCGAAGATCCAAGTCTTCGTCATCATCTTATGAATCACTAGTAATCCAGAAGCCTCCAGCCCATGTAAAAGTGGTATCGAATTCTGTGTTCGAGTTCCCTGCGGATCATTTCGAAGACTTCAGTTCTCCAAATTTCACAAAGCTTGAAAAATCAGTCGCTGTTGCTTCATACGCCAAGGATGAAGAAGTGAATCCGTTTACTGAGCAAGTTGAGGAAGAAGAGGACGAAGAAGACATTACAGATAGCACCAACAGTCCGAGTTCCAGCTCCAGCAACAGTGACAAACTCCAGACCAAAGTCCCCATAGATGGCACTGACTTGACAGCTTTCCGCAACTTCCACTTCAAAGAAATTCGCCAGCTTGAACAAATCGGCAAACAAATTCAGTCACTTCAGCAATTGTCTCAGCGGTACGATGTGCTGAGGCCGTACCTGAAAAAAATTGACGAGCTGTCAACAATGGACTTTAGTAAACCTGACCCAGAAATCGATGCCTCTATTGAACACTGCTCAGGATGGAACGTGGAAATCGAATATAAGAAGGTTCAGGCTGAAGTCGTAGCCATCAACCGCATACTCAAAAGTTCTCAGAATCCCGTCAAGACCAAGCTCCCCAGGCATGACTCCAGCTCAGCCTCAAACCAGTCACATCGAACTTCGTCGACTTCAATAACGAGCGATTCCTACTCCGTGGCTGATTTGGGAAGCAGGCGAAATAGCTACGAATCCTCCACACCATTGGACCAGTGTGTTCGGGCATCCTTTGAAAATAATCCTGTTGTAAGCTATATGACTGGAGCCTTTAGTTCTGAACAAACTAAACTAAAGCATAGACATCAAGGAACGACGCCTTTATCACCACCAGAACCGCCTCATCCCCTCGAACCTTATGCTCATATACTTCAGCAACCTCTGCAACTCAGCTTTGACTATTCATCAGTATCATCCAATCGGTATCAGCATTCGGCTCAAATCGGCATCGGCGCTTCGTATTCATCGATACCTCGCTCAGCTTCGTTTGGACGACATGGACCCGCAGGTCCTCCAACACCGTCTTACGGAGCTCCGCTTTCAAGATCCATGTCCTTCGGCCATGGAATCGCTACAGCCGGCTACCACAACAGGCCTTCGTATGGACCGCAATCTACTTCAAGCTACCTTTCATCAGGCCCAAGCTCTTTGAACGGCGGCGGCGGCGGCCCCTCCTACTCTTCTTCGATGTACACTTCGCCCCCACCTCCAAGGCCAGTTTCGATCGACCACTCACTTCCGCCCCAGTACTTATCGTCAAGACTTCCACACCAAGTCGTCAACTCGTCTTCATCAAGTAGTTACTACCTGGAACGCCAACAGAGCCAGCAATCATCCGTTTGGCGACCTCCAGACGCTGGGTCTCAGCGAAGTAACAGTTTTGTCCAGCAACGGCGGCCCTCGAAACCTCACAACAAACTTGTACTCAACTTACCTCCTCGACCAGAGCCTGCTGCAAGTCTAGCTGATTCCTTGGGGACGTATTCGAACAACAACAGTCCAGATGTTTGGTCACCGCCGCAGCTGTTTCCAATTTCGAAGTACACAAGTAGTACGCCTCCTACAAAACTGGCGGCAAGTTCAGGAGCCTTTCCGAGGTCTCACCATAAGGTGGAACCGCGAGACCTGTTTGGAGCAAGAGCTCGAAACTATTCGTCATCAGAATATCCTAGTTACACTGATTCTAGCTTGACTAGTCCATATAGGTCGCTTGACGGCCATCTAACAAATTTGAGCATGAGTTCCGGCTATTGCTTCAATTGCGGATGCGAAAGCTGCAATTGTGAGGTGAGTAGTAGAAGCTAGTGAGGAGAGGAACTGGAATATTTAATTGAAATATACACTGGAGAAAGTAATACCATTAACTATTGGTAACATTGATAAAATTACTAATCGTAGCTCTGTGTTTACAATTCACAGGAATCATTTGGAAGTTTTGATGAGGAATTGAATGAGAATGTTGCATGTGAGTCACCTGCACGGACGCTGAGCACGACTCCTACTTCAAGTAGACCGTATAATTTGTATGATGAATTGCACAGTAATTACTTGTATCATATGTAACCTCAGTAGAATTCTGGAGCTTTTTAACACTCAAGCTGTCCCTTGAATAACATTGAATTGAAGACCTTGAGTGGATCTATAGGTCCAAGTCCTGACTAAAAGTTATGCACTGAAATGCACGCTATTGAATCGAGTTAGTTTGTAAGGACTGCAAAATCTGTCTCACATTGAAATGGACTTTATCAATATTGTCTCAGGATCAAATAAAATTCTACATTAACCGTTCGAGCTTGCTCAAGACGATTTGAGCCCGTCAGCTTTATCAGTGGGAAAATATTTTACAAAACACAGTATTCAATGTCCATCATAGAAATGGACGTGTAAAAATATACAACTTATTCACTATACATCGTAAAGCCCGTCAAGTACACAAGTATCTGATTTTGAAAAAGTAATTGCTATGCTCAGGTTCGTCCGAAGTCTCCCAATCACCGACTGCTCACCGTCACCTTTTGCTTGACAAAGTTGGTCTTTTCAGCTTGACGACGTTCTTCTTGCATGGCGTTGTTGACTTTGATGTGATTTGCCATCCAGCCGTACATGATGAAGCAGGAGCCGACCCAAAGACAGGTCACGCAAATGGCGAACAAGACTCCGAAGAAGCAGATGAGACCGACGACCGTCTCTCCGACCACGGCGAGGTTCTGCAACCTGCGCAAAACCAACCACAACAAACACGTTTTAAGTATTTTAACCAATTTTCAAGGTCTTTGAGACTTCGCCTGAGGTATCACACGATTCACTTACATTTTGAAAAGCTGGACTCCGTGAACACAAAAGAAGGAGGGGTCGCAGTTGTTCCTTCGAAAAGGTCAGGTCAGCAGAATTGGTTGATTTGAATCACTGATACAAAAATCAGATGATGGAATTGAACTACATTAGAGGTCCGTGGACAGTTTGATTCTGTCAGCTCTTTGAAGGAGCGCAGCCAAGTTGTGACTGACTTGTTGGAGACCTGATTCGATATGTAGCACACACGGCAAAGCGCATAAGACGAGACAAGAGACCACAACAATTTCAATGTAAGAGCAACAATGCCCATTTACTTGCACAATTTCCATCAGCAGGTTACAACAGCAGCTGTATGTCAGACATATGCGAACGGAAACAGGTTTCTTCATCTAGTAAAGGCTCATTCATAAGCTTATAAACCCAAAGTTTTACCTGTGGAGAGATGATTGTGGGATGATGACGTAATGTACACAAACTTATACAAGAGACTTTTAGACGTAATCATAATCGTAATTTTTCAAGAGCTTTGTATATGTACATATATTTGAGGAAAGATGGGAAATTGTAATGTCGCCGCGTTACGAGACAAGTAGTGAGAATTCGCTTGATTTTTTCATATTGTTTTGGCTGGGGAGGCAGAAAAGAGTGTGAGAGGATTGGGTTGGACGAAGGTTTCGAAATATTTGGTAATTGGCAAAATGTTGCGTAAAAGTCTGAGTTGATCAAGCTGATTTCAAGTGACCATGACTGTTACAGTGCCCTTTATAAATTCTTACACAATTCGCACAAGCTTGACCAAGGCGCTAAGCGCCAAAAACGTTTACAGAACCTTAAGATTATTCTACGGCAGTCAACCAGCGCTTTGGATTGTGGACCAAAATGGTTTCAATTTCTGAGGGTGAAAAACCGCGGTTCAGCATCTTTGGAAGGATGTTCTGGTAAATGTGGCCGTAGCCGTGACCTCCAAAATTGACCTGCAAAAAATAAAAATGAGCATCAAATATAAAGAGAAAAACAGCTAGAGACATAACATGACATGAGAATGGTTTTTGAAGTGGGCTTACGAGTCGTTGTTTGGTATGAATGTCGTGGCTCAGCAATAGCTTGGACAGATGACCTTCATTCTTGAGGAGTTGGAGCTTTTGGATTCGCTGCGCATCCGACGGCATGTCAACTTCTTCCTGCAGCTGGTAATGAGAGACTTCCGTTCCAAAAAGGTCGAATTGGGTAAATGTGCCGAGGTTGGCAAATTCAAGGAGTTGTTCGTCGTCAAAAAACGTTCCTGTCAAATATAAACAAAGGGTCAAATCATAAACAATGAAAGAAACATACTTGGACTTGGAATTTCAACTCACGGTCCAAGTGGGACATGACGACATCATTGGCGTTTCCACCAGCTTCAGTAAATACTCGAATGACCTCAAAGGGCGATTCTGGATTTCGACCGGGGTGGAAGGTCACAGGAGCGTTTGTTGCTTGCTGGGTATAGGCGACTGCCTCAATCACGGATTTCTCAAAACCTGCGAGGAACCAAGATTCATGTAAACGCCACTAGATGTCGCTAAAATCAAGTTTCGCAATAAAGGACTCAACTGTGCAAAGGCCAAGAAGCTGCAATTTCGCCAATGACTCCACAACGAACGCTCGGGTCTTCAGCAACGCCTTCAGTCAGTTCCTGGATCATGAGCGATTGCATTTCTTCTACTTTTGTTGTCAACGTCGTTGACGTTTGGGCAGCTGCAATGTAGTAGCCTAAGGAATAAATTTTTGAGAAATACTTCTATTTTTTATGATATCAGGGGTTGCAAATTTTGGAAATAATTTTGACTAAAATACCAGTTCCAGCAATAATGTTGACTCCAGTTTCATTGCTCAACTTTTTGAGAAAATCCGCCTTGCGGTCAATCCCAACTGTTGTGTTCTCGACAATGGTTGAACCTCCAGCCTTTTTGAACCTCAACATTTCATCGGCGATTACAGCCTCAGTGTCAGCGTCGTTCAAGTAAATGTTGTAGCGGACGGCGTAGCTGAAAAATTAAAATAGGTTTATAACTTCGAATATACTGTTTGAAACTGAAGGGACGTTTGAAACTATTCCAGAAACTGACGGGTACTGCCGTAAGGTGCCGAGATTGGGGAGTTGGAAGGCACTTCGGTCATTGGGCGGCACTTGGATGCCTTCGTAGGCCTCTTTGTAGGCGACTTCAAACTGCATGCTGATGTGCTCATGAGTCAAGGTTCGTCCCAGGGCCGCTGCGGGGATGGGGCCCGTGACTAATAAAAATTATTAAATTAAATTACGTTCTTAATTTTTTAATTTTAATTTGTTCAAATTGAGTTTACCTCCAAGGGCTGAACCTTTACGAAACTCGAACATTTTTAGTTGAAAATTTGTTGTTCAAACAAAGGTGTGTCTTTCGGTTCAACTACAATTTCCAGAGCTAGTCAGACTTGAACTGAATCAATCAGCTGGCATCTGTTCCATATCATCCCTCAACGTCAATCTGGACAAGTTGACTTATCAGCATTTAAGCCGCATCATGTTCTCCAACTCAACTTTGCCTGAAGCTCTACATTTTCTATTCAGAGCTCCCTAACAATTCCACTACTTTCTAATGCAACAAAGGCAAAAACAAAATTATGTTTCCTGCGTACCGTTGAGTTGAGAAGCTGTCAAAATTCCGTATGAACTTGAGAGGTCACCACAAGAAGGGAATCATATCAGTCAATCAAAAAAGAA
>JAQGBJ010004307.1:0-10557 GCA_034698345.1 Sphaeridia pumilis | reverse complement strand
AAGCGACCTTTGCTCCTGACTCGTTGCCGCTCCTCGAATCACTTCAGCTCCGTTTCTGAGATCACCTGGTTGACTATAAATCTTTGTCCACAAAACCTTGTGTTTCGCTTCGTCTGCATTGGATTGCTGGAAACAAAAACGGCATTTAAATCCGCATCCCTTCACAAAATCCTCATCATCCTAATATTCTATCTTACCTGTGGCGTCAATCCAACTTCGTTGATAAGCCCCGCAACGCTTTCAATGAGCGTCCTTTGGGACACGACCTGCGGCCTAATGACACTTCCATGACCCGTCAAGTTGACGCCCGACCCCTTTTTGCCAGCGCCCGCACTCATTACTAGGCCGAGGAGGGAAGCAAGTGGTGGGGAAAGTCAATAATTTGCTTTCAGCAAGAATTGTCAGTCTGTTTGGAACCATGCCGCTGCACGTCACCTTCTCCAGTAGCTACCTGCAATTAAAAAACAGTTTCAATGTCATTCCAAAGCTTCAAGCCAAGTCTCATAATAGTCAATCCTCGTCTCATCCAAACCTGCCTAGCATCAAAACATGACACGAAAAAAATACAGACGCGACATCAAGTCAAAACACATTCTGTCTGTGTCTCAAACGCGCCTCTTTCTTCAAAGCTAATCGACATGTACACATTTATCAGACAGCTCAAGCCCATTAGAAAACAGATAAAATGGAATCGATATAAATGATAATGATAAACACACTTGCTTGTTAGTCTACCGTTAACCAAAACCCAACAAATACTAAACGAGTTTTCGACCAAATATCACCTCCTTCACTTGACACAAACCTTTTACCTTTTCCTGTTTATTCGCTGTGATATCAAATATCCTAAACAAAAATCACCAAAAACGTCACAGTCACATATCACTATTTACTCTGTATTGTCAAGGCTTCTGATTGACTCCAGCAGGTCTGTCAACAACAGCCATCTACGAATTGCATCATCTTTTTTCAATTCAAACTGGACTCTCTCACCCATAACCCTGAATCTTGTTTCAGCTTGTTGACTTAAAAGTTTACAATGTAAACTTTACATTAGACTTTTATTACGCTTTCAGCTTGTTTACGTTTATCTGGAATCTGGACTACACCAAGGTCGATTTGCAATGTGCGTCTCAAATTGTCAATTGCCTAAACTTTGAACTAAGAGCCACCTTGTCCAACTGTGTATCATTTTGTAATTCATCACTCACCCATTTCAGTTGAATCCCTCCGTCAATAGTTCTTCTTAACCCTCTCAAAAATCCAAAGATTCTTTCAGAAACGGGGGAAATCCCTTTAAACTAACACGACACTTGGGACACGAGTCTCTCAAGTACAATTTGCGTTAGGGCAAAAAATGGTGTCAAAGGCTCATATATATACGTAAATACTTGCCTGACACCTCTTGACACTGACTCGCTAGAAAAATCAAACTGACTTGGCTGAACCTACCAGCGACAGTTGAGTCGCAGAATCATCCAACAATAGAAAGTCATTAAATGTGAAATATTTAGTACGTAATCACACACATGACAAGGAAACTATATGAGTTTACTGTTAACTAGAATCTGCAAGTGTTTGGGACCAACTACTCAACTTTTGACTGACTGTCAGTCTCGGTGGTCAAATGCTGCATCTTCCTTTTGTCCGTATTACTCACAACATTACGAGATCACCTCATCAGCTGGTTCTCAAAACAACATTGCACACTTCTGTATTTACTGTTGCTGTGTTATTATATGCCTTGCGTGAGGAACCGTACAATATACTCTCCTCCCCCTCTCCTCTTCCTCCTCTCCTACTCCCTATGGAAGACGACAAGGATCACATTGATTTTCATTCATGGCGCCAATGATGTGAGCTTCCTCGGGCGCATATGAACCTTCTCGGGCATGTGTAAATTTTGAGGGCAGGATGATGGAAAAAGGCGGAAAAGGGGGTGGAGTTTAAAAATTCTCATTGGTTAGAAGCAAAGCGCGCCAAGCTAGAATTTGATCCGGCTAGTATTTCAAGTTATTATTATTTTGTGGTGTTTCAGGTGATAATGATGCAAAGAATTTAGAGGCTGGAGTCTAAAGGCATAGATATTTTGAATTTTGAGTGATTTTAAATCTCGTAATTAACCAAGGTATGGAATCATTTGTGGAAGAAAAAGATAATAATGAGAAGGACATAGTTGAAATATGAACATCTGTTTAATTAAGTTCTAGTGATGGAGCCGCAGGACTTTCTCGCCGCTATTTGTTCAGTTTGTTTGGCAATTGACCTTCCGTATCCATGGTGGCCTGACGGGGAGTTTGTTGCCATGGAATGTGGACATGTTGGTCATCGGGATTGCCTTGAAAGGTATTGGAGTGCACCACCACTGGACTTGTAAGTTGATAATATGCCGTTGTAACAAATGACGTGTCCAGATCTGATATGTAACCGGTATTTTCTGGCGTTGTTTGCAGTAACCAATATTTGCCCGCTATGCAGGAGGCCAGTTATTCACGAGAATCTGCGTGGCTTGTGGCTTCCAATCACCGATGTCCATTTTCCCGTTCGTGATCAAGTTGCCGAGATACCTGTCCATAATGTTAATGAGGAAATCTATCAACGAAGACGTGTAAACCGGAACATGTTATTGTGATTCATCGTTGGAATAATTGTTTGTGCTATCAGTGTGTGGCTCGGACGATTCTTGAAATGAGATCTGAAACACGTTCTTGAGCAGTTCTCGACATTCTGTTGATGGTAGTAATTTTACAGAGAGCGATGATTTGCTCTTTAGTATCATAATATATCTAGTGGCACGACTCGTACCATATTTTAAGTTTAGTACATTATTGAAATGACGATATTGTGTTGTTTAGGAAGATTAGATAAGCGAAACTAGAGTTTCTTTGTACCGCTATTGTAACGTGGGGTATCAAACTTGTTCATTGTAAATTCAGTTGTAGAAGTTTGTGTTAAAAAAAGTTATAACCCTGTGCAGGAGAGCAGTAAATGCTGCTATCAATGTCCACTAAACTCCAGATCAGTCAGTATTGCGAGAGAATGTGACAGAAGTGGAAGTGATATTTATGAGCTGCAATTTTAGTTTTGTGTAGACCTAAAATTCAAGTGACTAAAGTTATTGATTTGGTGGAAAGGTTTAGAGATATTTCCAAAGTACGTGGTGCATCCATATGAGTTTAGTTGATTAAAAATGAATCACAATATGTTCCAGGTTTTTTGGAATTGTCTTGAGGAATATTCAATCGAGAGAACTGGGCCGTCATTACATTACTCGACAGATCTGAAAAACTGCAGTGCACAAGTTGAGGGTACGGTATACAATTCGCAATATAACATTCTTTTCATTCGAATATTGGCTCTATTTCTTGTAATCCAACGTATTTGAATTTTTGGTGTGTAATGTAGGAAAATTGGGCTCCGTGACTCTTCCGTCAGGTCTAATGTTCGAGTCCAGTCGGGTGGCCTTCAGCCGGAGATAATATTTCTGAGCGTAGCAATAAAGGTGAGTAGCGTCTTATCATTTGTCTCAAATGAGCGTTGTTAATCTTGCTCTTGGAAGACTAACTGTTTTTATGTATGTTTACAGGTACTTTAACGACTCCATTGAATTAACTCCTCATCTTTGATCGACGTGTGTTTCAAAGATTCCGAGTACCTGTGGCTTATGTAAGAACTGAATTACTTGAACGGGTTGATGCTCGTGTTCGAATGTTTGGAAATGATGCTATTGTATGGATTGATGGTTTATCCACAGAATCGATTGGACACTCACATAATGGATGATTTGCCTGGCCCATGTCGACGTCAGGTGGAGAGACAAGATGAAACACGAAGCACAGCCATTATTCCTTCCCGGGCGAGGTCGAGGACGAAGGGCCCTTGGTACGGTGAGGACAGAGCCAGCACCACCGCCAGTAGCACTCCCAGACAAGGTAGTGGAGCATATTCTGGAAGGCGCAACTCGGCGTTCAAGAACATCAGATCAGTTTTGCCTAAAAGCTGTCAAATACACAGCACCCCCAACAGCCGCTAACGATAGTTGGTCGAATGTTGCGTTGAGTACCAACTGCATTAGTCTGCAAGATCGCACCCGCTGATACTGTACCTGTCCAAGGTGGATTTTGACCCACTTGCTGACAGCCGCTCAACTCGTCGAAGATTAATTGAAGCTCTCAAAAGGGAACTTGGTCCTCACATATACTTGGGCTACTTTGAAGTGATTGTACATAAGGACATGGGGCAACGGAAGCTGTTTCAACCTCCACAACCTGTACATGACTCCACCAGATCTGTCAAATTTACGTTTTCCCGACGAATTGAAGTTTCACCGGTGGATCTGCCTCTTTGACTACCTACGTTTGAGTTCATAAATAGGGCAATGATGCAATTAACTCCGTGGTCGGAAATCGATGGGGGTGTGTATGACTGTTCTAGACAACAGCAGGTGCGTATATCAGCGAAAAGGCATAAATTGTGGTATACATCTGTATAACTAATGGTGTATGTTGTTTTCCAGAGGAGAACGGGAAAATTTACACCTGTTGTTGTAGATAACGGATTTCGACCCGTGGTTCGTCACGCTAACGATGACAGTCTCATGTTGAAACTACCAGAAGACTCCAAAGTTTTCACGTTGAAAACTTGTTGGCAACTATGGACCGTCTCGCCGGATCTGGCAAGGCACCGTTCTACGCGACAACAAGATCGAAGACGTTCTTGAAGGGCCACCATTTAATGACTACATACGACAATCGGGTCTACGCTTTCATATCTGTAGATTAAGAGGCGAGACCAACCAACAAATTTCCAGTCAGGGAAGGATCCACTTCCTTCTTGGAATATTACTCAGCCAAGTATGGTATTTTCGTGAAGAACATAGAGCAGCCACTTATTGAAGTGAGAGAATCGAAGCGAGCCACCAATCGACTACCTGTTGGAACATAATATTCTCGATTCTACTTGTTTCGGAACTATGCGCATTGACAGGCATACCAAACGATGTGCAGGACAGTAATGATGCTGTAAGTTACGTTAGGAAACTTACAATGCCTAATCCCTGGACCCAAGCAGAGCGAATTGCATCAGTCATCAACACGCGCCATAACAACAATCAGGTGATATATACTATTATAAAAGCAATACTATAAATTGAGGTGGTAAGCTCTAATACATTTTCTTCGTTCTTTTAAATCACAAGTTTCCTGGGAACCTGGGGTTTGGCTATCTCCAATGACGTGTTTTGGTCCCGAGATCATGCCGGAGACACTCAAGCTTCAAGACCGGCGGACCCCTGTCTCTCATAAGATTGTTATAGACGGCTCGAAATACAACTGGTTTCAGATCGACAAGAAACCTCTGTATAAGAAACCTCAAGATTTGCACAAGGCACAGTGGCACGTAATCACGCCCATGTCCTCGAAACCAAGAGTGGTGCCAATCCTTAAAACCATGTTTACTCGAGTCAGGACTCTTAGATTTGTTCTTGAACAACCTGATATGAGGTAATACTTGAATCTTCGATTTTACCCACTCGTGGTTCAACTGCAGCATTCATGTTAACTTCGCTGAAATAAAATTTTCAGATCTGTATTTTCCAGCACCGCCCAAGCCTAAACAAACGCAATAACCATCATCGGCGACCTGTAAAAGTTCAGGATTGTCTTGGTATTTCTGGATAGCGACGACGAGGATACCTAAAAATCAGTGAAAAACCTATTTTATGGCTTGAAAGGGGTTCAAAACCAGTACGTCAAGTTATCCACACTCGGACACCCAGCCATCAGATCCATCCTCCTGAAAATTCTCATTCAGATTCAGTGCAAAATCGGGTCCCTGCCGTGGTCAATCAACCACCCATAAAAAGTAAGTCAATTCA
This sequence comes from Sphaeridia pumilis, assembly GCA_034698345.1. NCBI lineage: Eukaryota > Metazoa > Arthropoda > Collembola > Symphypleona > Sminthurididae > Sphaeridia > Sphaeridia pumilis. The sequence continues at coordinate 4,682 of JAQGBJ010004307.1, read as the reverse complement.
TGGAAGTTTCAGATCTGTAGTATGCTATAAATGACGAAATGAAATTTCTTGTTCCCAGAATTGCATTATTCTTGCTTTAGACACTACCAGTGAGCTGGGGAGGCAAAACAAATACTGAGCAATGGTAAAGTTAATACTGTTTCTTTCAAGGTATATGTGTCCTCGTGGTGATGATTTGACCCGATTTCTCCTGCAGGTAGCAGTGTGTATACGAAGACCGAGAGTGGTACCGGAATGACACTTTTCTGATAGACTCTAATTGCTACGGTTCAGAGAATATTCCGGCAGTGCTAAAAAGTAACATTTGCCTAACCTTAGTTTTCAGCATTATTCAACATTCCACACTTGTTTGTTTTTGTACTTTGCAGGACTTCTTTATAATTACAAAGACGAAGTCGGAGAATACCCCAACCAGATCGTCATCTTCCATTCCGGAATTCCAGATTTCGCTTTGCTTCCGTTGGAGGGGCCGAGTTTTTCAACATACAACACGACCTCAGTGTTAACAACCCTAGTCAACCCCTACCTCTGGCCTACATATACGTCAACAGCACCCCGGGTAACTTATTCTTCCACGTCAGGGAGGTCGAAGGGGCAAGGAGTGTCAGTAACCCTGTTTGTGGAACTTAAATAGACCAAGGTGTTACTTTATCGAACAGGTTAGTATTTGCACTACTCTTGAACTTTGACTCATATTAAACCCTACATTTACTGATGTTATGAATCCTTTAACTCGTTGCAGATCAGACTCTTTCCTCATTACCGGCAAAGACCAAGGCTGCGTTCGCCCTACCTACTACTGCATTTTCGGTCTCAACTTCATGATGATTTCGTAGGCGGATTGTGTTGTTATTTGGGAAAAGGCATGACGATGGACGCAGTTGAATTTAACGACGCCAGTGAAAACACATGAATTCAACAGGGGCTGACGTGTTTGTGGGCGCAATTGATGGTACGATGGAGGACACTGTGATTGAGTAGATGCCACACATCGACTTGAGTCCAACTCGCAGGACCACTTATGGAGTAATGTTGTTCGCCCTTGTTGAATGTTCCATGGCAGTCTAGGACCAAAACACATCATACTTGAATTAACATTATTCAAGACCATTCTTTAGATACCCAACCTATTATTTATGCGGAATGCATATTAAAGCTCCCGAATATACCATTTAGTTCCTTTCATGACCTGCAAAATAAGTAATTGGCTTTGATTATGTGCGGGTTTACTTTAAAAAACAGGTGAAATAAGCCTGCCAACAACTCACGTTAAGTTAAGAGTCCAAAATTATCCTTGCAACCGCGCCGTGGACAGAATCTAACTACATGGCCGGATTTGCCGCAGCCATAGCAATAGGATTTCTTGGAGAGGTAGTTGTTGGTTTTGTTGAAATCCGTGACGGAAACTGAAGCCAAAATGTTGACGTCTTCACGTCTAACGCTTTCGTTACATCAGCGCTTAATGTCTTCATTGGGGGATGCCGATGATCGTATTATATTCAGCAGATCTGCGGTTGGAAATACAAACTCCTCTTTGCGCACGGCAAGGGCAGAGACCAGCTTCCTGACAGTCACGTAGTCAAGGCATACACGTCGCCCAGCCTTATCCAATTGTTTGACCTCGGCAGTTTAGATGCGATGGACAGTGATCTGTGCAAAGCGAAAGTTTTTCTTGTTGAACCCCTGTGTAGCTAAAGAAGACGTAGATGTCTGCAAATTTAGGTCACATTAATGATCTGACATGAAATAATTAAAAAGCAGCAAGTTGATCTAGTCACCTTGGTCGACAGGAGAACTTTGAGCATCAAGTGATGCATGTATTTGAGCCTGGCTCCAGCTATGCCTCTCAAACTAGTAAACTTTGAGATGACATAACTATTCAAGTCCGGTAGAGCCAAAACAGCTTGACCGCACAAGTTCCGCGAAGGTGAAGCGGACAGAGCGTTGCCAACGGGGCCATTGAGGAATAGAACGGGAGGGAAAGTTAAGCCGAAAATGTTTTGCAGCTCGAACAAATTCATCGAACCCCAGAAGATAAAGCTGACTGATGAAAGCTTAACTATTGCTGATAAGCAGAAGACAAGATCTGTGTACGTTTTTGCGCAAGTAGGGCTTCCGAAAAACAGCATTGTGAGTATTTCTGAAGGGAAAAAAGAGCCATCAAGTTTTTAATACGAACAATAAAACCGCGTAAAAGGTTTGTCATGAATTACGTACCTGTCATAGATTGTTCATCAATGACTACAGCGAGCAACACATTGTGCTTACAAATTAGTAGTTCCAGCGCTCTCAAGGGTGACGAGTCTACTTCGAGAACGACTTTTACGTTCTTGGTGGAACTGACGGGATAGAAGTCGTAAATGTCCAGATATTTCACAACTTTTGCCGTTGGTTTCTTCGAATGACAGTAGCCTGAACAGCCATGGATAAGCAGTATTCTGGCGAGTCTTGGAAATAATGATTAAATAGGTAATGCGGACCTATACTTGTGGCTGTATATTAGGCAACTATTTAGTTTCTTACCGAATTCAACAGTTTTCAGCACGGCTAGTCCCATGCATGATCCGGTAGCGGTTGGTTGTTTCTGGCACCAGGTATGAAATAAAAACGGTTGAAATTAATATAAACTCCGATTGTGCACATATCTACAGGGTATGGAACAAACCAAATATTGGATAAAGTCTGTGCTGTCCTCTTCAAAAATTGACAGGAACCTCTGTAGATCTGAAGCCCAAAATATCGGCCCAGCCGCTTGTCGAACCAATGGATGCAGATACATTTCAAGCGGTTCTGGAATTCGTGATCCAAATTCCTGCCATCAAAATATTGATAGTTATCAGAAGTTCATTATACCACTGTATCCATATTGATAAAATATACCTCCAACGAATTATTGCTTTCAGTTGTGGCGATAGACTCTAGTGAGCTTCTGTACCAGCTCTCAATTTCTTCGCGGAGTAATGCAACAATACTTGGAACCTGCTAAAACTGTCAGGGCAGAACCATACTTTGGTTGTTATAGTGTACAGATTTGACACTCATTATCTGATTTGTTGTAATGTTGTCGCTGGAAGGATCGTTTACTGCGTCGCCAAAGAAGTTCGACGAATCCGATGCATCTGATGGTTTGTTTTCATTGAGTTATTCAGTGACGAATTCCTGAATATTCGATGTGGAATCAGGAGATGAAACTGAAGCGTCCAGATACTCCAAACTTGGGGTAGAAACACTTGGGGTATCCTCAACTGGTTTTACTGAAGAATTAGCATTACCAACTGGCTTGCAATCATCCTTGTTGTCAACGGACGTCTTTTTCAGCAAACTATTGTCTTCTTAACCTCCAGATATGCTAATGACTTCATAAGTAACAATTCCATCTGAAAATTGACACTCTTTGCTCAAACACAAATTTTGAACTTCGTAAACACTTTTTTTTTAATTTCAACATTTTGGCTCACCTGTTATCACATTCTCTTGGGCTGGAATTATGGGTACGTTTTTTATAGCGTTTTGGCTACTACGATCTTCAAAGTCGTCTACTCCAGGTTGCGAATCGTCACTGTTAAGCTCGATATTGCTTGCAACAGTCTCACAACCATCCATCGTGTCAATATACGACTTCCCCAGGAAGCTACCGGTCTTGTTCCCATCAGATCTGCTAGTGAGTTCATCAACAACCATTCGATAGGACAACATTTAACAAGCAGTAACATCTTTGCCCAATGTATCTGTTGTTGGAAGTTCTCTCTGGAATACATCCACCAAGGACCCGGTTTTGCAGTAGTTGTGGTCATCATTTCCATGACCCACAACCGGTAACCAATTTCGTCCGCTCTGATCCACACGGTTGCCTATTTCGTCTAATGCAAAAGAAACTGTCAAATTAATACCATTATTTGCTTTGCTGAAGGTTACTTTGTGTTCATTCCAACCTTGTATTCTGATGACCATCGCAGGCGATATTGAGCTTTGTAAACATTCTTGGAATTTCCCACACATAATCTGCATTTAAGATGACCACACGTGTCCTCGAATTTTCGGCAATTTGCTCCATTGTCGGCGTTGGCACATTCAGGACACAAGGTGGACTTCAAGTCCATGACCAGCACTTTGTCGCTCATCTCCAGATATGCCAATGGGAAATGGTCTTCGAAACCTTTAAAAAACAAAAGAAATCAACTTCGCCCTTTTGTAAATTCAATTGTTCAAAGATTGTTCACTTAGTTTACCTTGTTTTGTGCTTCCCGTCAGTAGTTACATTATTGAGTGTTTCTTCTCGACCAACTTTTGTAAAACTATCACCCAATTGTTGATGGAAGACCATGTCCATGGAGAAACTCATTCTGTTGCCCAGTAGTCTCTCACCAGCCACACCCAAGTTCCAACAGTACATTTTTAAATCCGGCTTAGAAACTTAACTGTTCATTTCAACAACTCTACAGGTTCAAATCCACAAAGTTTCTATAAATACTTCATCCGGCATCAAATCTTCACCATGTAAACAACAAACTTGAGAAATAGGCTCTACAAATTTCAAATTTGGCTCGCTTTGCTACTAACCAATGAGAATGATTCAGCTCCACCCCTTTTTCCGCCTCTTTCGATCATCCTGCCCTCAAAATTTAGTCATGCCCGAGAAGGTTCATATGCGCCCGAGGAAGCTCACATCAATGGCGCCATCA
>JAQGBJ010004306.1:0-10561 GCA_034698345.1 Sphaeridia pumilis | reverse complement strand
TAAAAATATTTCAAATGCATCAACAATTTTTGCCACATCTTTCATTGCCAAAAGAAGATACCCAATTAATAGCTGCAAACCCAGAGCCAGTAGCGTAACAAGCTTCAACTTTTAAATATCTTTTTTCGCCAAAACATACAATGAAATGAGCCTTACATTTTAGGGAACTTTGCCAAAACCCATAACTATAAAGACTCCGGCTGAACAAGAAACTATATGAGAATATATGGCTGAAAGCTCAGTCAGCTCAACTCAACACTCAAAGCCAACGTGGGAGAAAATTGCATGCACTTGCAGCCTCTTCGAGTCTCGCACTTGAGCGTCATAAAGCGTGTAGCATAAACACATACACTTGCAAGCGTCATTTCCCATCCAAAACTAACAACGCCAACCAACCACATAAAGAAATGACAGGCAACAGACGGCCCGCAAAAAGTTGAATAGGACAAGGTGACACTGACTCACTTTTACCGGAACGAAAGGTAAAAAAAACTACTACACAAGGCCATAACAAAAGTGACATAATGTTATTATGGATCTCTTGGGCTTTTGGCAAATTCGCAAAACTGCGAAACAAGCCAATCTAGAATGCCACAAACGCGGCCTGCAAATTCCCGTTGCCCCTGCACTTGAAGCTACTTCTTGGAAACTTTTGCCAATTTCGCATACCTCCGCCCGCCCCACTCTCAATTTCGCCAAACGTTCCTCCGATATATATCCGACAGTTAAACGACTTGGAGTGAAAAATGCCACTTTGATAATAACTAGTCCGGGGACACATCATTTAACTTGTCAACCAGAACGCTTCTTGTCAGCTCAGACGCGTGTTTTGGATCCATGCCCGAAGTGTATACAGTCAGCCAACAAACATGATTTGCGGCTTCGAAAAACCAAAAGTGACTACCGCAATATTAAATACACAGCTTCAAGATTCAACCTAAAATTCGCAAACTCCAAGATTTTTACCTCTACAACCAACCTCTAACCCCTGTGCTAAAAATACTAGAAACCCATTTCCGACCTCCTACAATCTATAAAGGACGCTACAAATAATTCTGCAGGTGTGCGGCGGACGCCCAATAACACGCATATAAATGGCACACGATCACAAATTACATACTTCACCATACATATATATATATGATTGCCACTATTCTTCAGAGACTAAAACACCATTAAACTTTGGGCGTATACCAAGAAAGAGCTGTCATACCCGAACTGCGTTATTATTATTTGATCGAGAAACCAAACTAAACGACGGCCATGTTAGACAAGGTATATAAATTTTACAAGTATTCCATCACTGGCCGGATAAGATATTAACCAAAAGACAGACAGAACAACATAGAACATGCGGGGAAAAGTAGGAAATTGAGACGACACCCATCCGCCTTCCTATCGTGTCTATCGTGTCTATCGTCTATTGAAACTACTAACGATTTGCTAGCAGAGCTACAAGCTAGAAACGCACACACACACGTCAATGACGCAGCTGCTGCTTCCTTGAAAAGTCGGTCGAAGAGCTACAAAATAAGTGTTTCAAACCCAACCGCCAACCAATTCTAAAGCCAATATGTCAAGGTTGACCTGCTGAATAAAGTATGGTGGTCGTCGTCTTCGTTCTGAATGCCATCGATATTCGTTAGCTTATTTGGAGCTGCAAGCTAGTAACAGCCACACAAAACAACCAATTTACACCAGCTAACTTCCAGCATTGAGTAATCACAACAAGTGTCAAAATTGCCGCATATACAAAATTATATGTTGCAACAAGAGGCCATTAGCGAGTTAAGCTTTGCGATAGTCTTCGATAATCAGCCCATCCTTCTCATCGATTCCACCAAACATCATCCACGTACACATATACTAAAGACGTGTGCAATTCCATCAATTTCTCCATCGATTTCCATACCTCTTAACCTGACCTTTACACGCTTTATCTTGACAACGCTGCTCCCTATGGCGGGAAAACCGAAAGTGAATAATTGATATATAGTAGAAGAAGCGTTTCCGTACATACAATAACAAGAAAAAAATATCCATTGAAAATTTTGGCAAGGCCGTCTCAAAAGTCGTTCAATATACAGGGTCAAATGGCAAATAAAAAAATATTCCAAAAGTGTACGACGACGAGACAGCCAAGAAACCAAACGAGACAGTCGAATTTTTTTTTCTTCTTGCTGTTGTTGTTTATTTTGGGACTAGACGCAATTTTTTTATACATACTTGAAAATAGACTTGTGTTGCTGATAAGACGAAGAAGCTATCAGCCGTGAAATAGCGCTTAATAGATACAAGGTCAGGTGGGAGGAGGATTCTCAAATGTCCCAAGCAGATTTATGGGTCAGGTCAAAAAATTATACACAATGTTATATATACGACGCTGGGAGTTGAAGCTTAAGAATTCCACAGTACCACATGGTTCCAATAACTGTCTTCAGAATGCAGCTTGGAACGACTCACTTCAGATCTCAAGTTCAGAATAGTATATTGTGGAACCGTGGATGAGACAGCTGCACACAGCTTGTGCAACAAGGTTCTTATTATAGCGTAAAATTATTCTTAGATTTTATTTAAAAGATCAAGTAATCTGTAGATGCTTTTGGAACTTTAAAAAAAGAGAAACTTGTTACACAATTTTACCTCTTTTCTTCTGGTATTATTCAAGTATATAAATTATAGTTCAAGTTGCTGCAACAAGGAATTTGTTCAGGTCTCGATAGGTCACGGTGCTCTAGAAATTGGCTGGCTTACAGATGTATAAAAAGCCTGAAAGCCTAAAAGTCTAAAACAGTCAAGTACCATGGCAAATTCCTAGGCGCGAAAATTCGCTAGGGACCAAACTGAAGCTTTTTTGTATCGTCTCACAATCTCCAAGAAAAACTTGACGCTTCCGTCCATAAGAAACAAGCCAACAAACACAAGAAGAAACAAGGTGTTTTTTTTCTTTTAAACTTGTTGCCATTTCCCACATGATTTCTAGCGTATCCGGTTCTTGGATTTAATTTTAGCAAACTTTTTGCCACGGTTTTTTCTCTATTGTTTTTATAGGTCAAGTTTCCTTCCGTTTTTTTTTCTCTTGGTTTTAGAATATTCACGTTTTGTATTGATTTGACCTGAAAAATCTTTCGCATTTCGCATACATTCAATCACCAAAACTTGTACAAACTTTCGCAAAATTGCAAAAAAACTCTTACATTTCATGGGCTAGGATTCTAGAATAAGATGAGCTAAATTCTGCTAAAGCTTCAGCAAACTCTTCATTCTAGATTCCAGATATATGGCAGATATCATTGCAGAAATGGCCAAGTCTTTGACTAATTTCAGTCCCTTTCTCTGCTAATCAGCAACGCCTTTTCAACATTTTCGCATGACTTTCCCCATTATAAATATGTACGCAATGTAACCTCGGCTCCTTGGCCTCGCAAGGACTTTGCTATAGAATCCACTGGCTTCTAACGTTACTTTTCGCTAACGACGCCAACTGGTAAACTGAACCTTGTTCCTTGCAGAGATGGCAAAACCAAACTGACAACTGACGCATATTTCGTTAATCAACCAAGACTTGTAATAATGACTTGGCCAACGCCGTCATATGAAGCAATAGCAGGAGAAAATTAGCGAGTTGTGGATCATGAGTTATCATTATATAGAAATATGCTCAAGTCAGATAACCATTTCAGTACATGCACAACTCACAAGCCAAATTCAATGCGTTTACGTCAACACACAGATTGACGATTTTATATCGGTGATGGGATCCATATGATATTAATTTAAAAACAACCTAAAATGAATCCCATGGCTCACAACGCAGGGCTAACTATGATGCACAACGAAAAGTGAAAACGGTAACATTGATCAAATATGACAACACGCTTGCTTACATTAGCATCAAAGTGTCCCAGGAAACGATCGAAGCGCACTCTGTACAGCACTTTCTCTCACTCAAGTTCACAGCTTTAAATCCACAAAAAATAATAGACGAATAATTGTATTTGAGCACAGCTCCTGAGCAATTATATAATCCTCCGAACTAGGGTCACACAAAGGTCAGATGATGAAAGCACCAATTTAATCTCTTCGAAGTACCTAAGTCACCAAAAGTTGGCGGCGGAAAATATGCCTTTCGGAACCTCAATTAACTGATCACTGGGAACACAGAACCTGCTGCGAAGGGCTGAAAAATGTTGGAAACAAAGACTATTTACACTTGCAGAGGGAAGAACGAAAGTCGTTTGTTTTAGCTACGACGAGAAACCACTTAAAGGTGTTACTAGGTAATGGCAAATGTTTTGCCACTTGAAGCTCCAAGGAGAAAAGCATGCAGACTTGCTGCTCTGCTACAATGTTTCTCCCGTAAACGCTGCAAGCGGACTGATGGACAGTCGCCGAATCGGAGCCGACAGAGGGGAGTGCGATGGGGAAAGTTGGCTTCGGACTCACTCACAGTCAGCGAGACTGCCGCTGCTCCGGTGAGACAGCAGCGAGGTGCCAGCTTACCCCGAATATCAGATGAGCGAAAGAAAGCAGGCCGCGCCGCAGTCGTAAGAAATAAAATTCCAACGTTAATCCTTAAGAAGACAGGTGAGAAGATTTTGATTTAGGTGAAAATTACAGGTACTGAGTACGGATGATTAAAATCAAGAATTATATTTTGGTTTCGAAAAAATTTCGATCTTTCTGAATCACCATTAAGTTCCACAAATTTCGGGTGAGCAACTGCTCAAACTGAAAGCCAAAACCTTGCAGCGCCATCTCTGAACGAGCGCATGGCACTCATTCTTTCCATTTGGCCTTCGAGGCTTTATTGCTTCAAATCACCGGCTCAAGAAGTACCTCAACCTCAACCCTTTATGAATGACCACTAAAACAATGGACTCTTTTGATGTTGACTTTGAAGATTTTCTAATACCTAACGGTGCATTTCCTGCATTGATCAGGGACTTACATATGCATGCAATTCATCGAGGAAAGCAATGGAAACATGTATTTTCCACCATAGGACAGTGAAATCACCATCCAATGGTTACCAACGACAATCAGTTGCAGTAAATACACGGTCGAAGCTTCAGTGTGAAACTTAGCTAAATTAACTTTAAATTCAGCATGTCTAACAACGGTCCAAACTTCATTACCGGCTTGAAGTGTCGAATGAATCAACTCGCCAGCTTCTTCACCGAGCAACTCGAAAAGGAACTTGCCAAACCCAACATTGCCGTTGAAGATTACAAGACGGAAGTCCAAAGTCTCGAGTTTCGTGTCAAGAACTTGGAGCAGACCATCGAAAACCTTGAAAAGACTACCAAAGCTCAAAACACCCTGATTTCGCAGATCAAGGACTCCCAAACCAACAATGCCAAACGTGCTACCGGAAACCCAGCTAAACCTAAGGCCAAGAAAAAGCCACAAAGTGCAGCAAACAGTCCTTCGAACAACAGGACCGCCGAGCAGCAAACATTGACTCAGTTGGCCGCAAAGAGTCCCATTGGACCCAAAAGAAACTCAGTTCCATCTCCTGCCGCCGAATCCGAAGAACCTGATATCAAATACATCAAAACCGAGCCAGCCCCTGCAGCACCAGACAAGCCCAAGCCCATGACGTCCACTTCAGGCGGAAACTCAGCAACCAGTGGCTTCAAAAAGCCCACATCTAATTGCCAACCTCCTGTTCAAAAGGCCAAGTCACCTTTAATACCAGGTAAAAATAGAAAACATTCATCGTATAGTGCTTCAAACACTACTGAAATGACCTCGATAAAATATATTCTAAATTTTCTAGACAAGGGTCAACCAGAAACTTCTACAGATACGGCATGGACTTGGGGCGATAAAATCGAGGTTAGTGATCAGGAATTACTACTAATATATGTACCGAGATCAACAATGCTATACTAGCATTAGCTACACCATATCCTTAAAAATCTTGTTGTACTTTTATGCAGGCTATTGACGAAATTCAAAGAAACATTGCTTTGGACTTCAGCGAAGTTGCTGCAATCATGGTAGCAGCCTCAAATCCAAAGTTCCAAAGCATCGGAGAAAATAGACTCAAGAGCTGGTGGGTGGACCGAGAGCAAACTCGCAGTGTCCTTAAACGGAACCCACGACTTTGGAACAACAAGTCCTTCAGAAAGCCCAATGTTTTCAGCAAGCGGAAAGCTGCAACGGGTCCTGCAGACTTCGAAGACGACGACGGCGATTCTGTAATTGCAAGTATCCCTGAAACGGATATCATTGAAATCGCTTCGCAGACTAGTAGCAGCCATTTTAGTGGTGCTGCAGCTAATGGAAATGGAAATGTAAAGTAGTAAATATTCCTCGTGTTTCAAAAATTTTCCAAGATTTCAATAAACGTTACAACTTGCGACAAGAGGCCGTCAAATCAAACTTATATATTCAAGCATCAAAATATTCCTAAAGTTGAATTCAAAGGGTTGCAATTTGGAGGAACATAAAAACCGACAGCGCCATCTCTCATCAAGCGTCCGGTACTCATTGCCTCTTTGGCGCTCAGGGCTGAAATGGATCGCACACAAGACCTCAAAGAGTACCTAGAAGAGGGTGCCTGAAAGGCTCAAATGAATCATCACCAAAGTCAATTTCTTTTGAATGACCGCCGAGCTGAAAGATCTCATGCTAATTTCCAGGAACGAGGACTTTGTTTGAAGGCCGCGCCCAGTTGCCTGGCACTTGTCTGGCAACAAGTCAAAACAATGGAAATCAATTATGATGGTCAAATTGTCTTGTCCTGGACAAGCAAGAACACGTTTCCAGGAGGCATCAAAATCTGGCATCCGCTTCAGTCACTCACTTACTCACTCAGCACATCCTCATTCAATCAGTTCAGTTGGTCGAAGTCGAGAAGATCCAAATCCAAGCTTCTAATTCAACACTTGGAAGCAATAGTTCCACCGGCCACCGAGCTTCCTGTAAGCACCAACACATTGTGTTAGTTTACAACCATAGTTCCAAAAAGATATTCACCATGGCTAACAAAAACCAAAACTTCATCACCGTCTTGAAGGCGCAAATGAATCAATTCACCAGCATCTTCGCCGATCAACTCGAGAAAGAACTTGCCAAACCCACCGTTGCGGTTGAAGAATACAAAAAGGAAGTCCAAAGTCTCGAGTTTCGTGTCAAGAACTTGGAGCAGACCATAGAAAACCTGGAAAATACTATCAAAGCTCAAAACGCCCTGATTTCGCAGATCAAAGAATCCCAGACCAAGAATCGCAACCCTGCTAAACCTAAAGCCAGGAGAAAGCTGCAGATGATAGCAAAAAGTCCTTCAAAGAACGGGAACGCCGGACAGCAAACGTTGACTCAGTTGGCCGCCAAGAATCCGCTTGGACTCAAAAGAAATCTAGTTCCATCTGCTGCTGAGAAATCCCAAGCACCTGGTGTCGTATACATCAAGACTGTTCCAGTAACTTCAGCGCGGGTAGAACTAGAACCCAAGCCGATGATGACGCCCACTTCCGTTTCCGGTCTGGATCTTACGAAGAATGGCATCAGCGCGGCCGCTACTACTACTGCTCTTGCTCCATCCACGCCCTCGATGATACCAGGTAAAGATTTATGACCGAATTTCTTCTCACCTTTATAAAGAAGTACATATTAAGAGAATGCGATATTAATTCACTTCCTCCAATACAGACAAAGCTCAACCCGAAGCTGCTCAACCAAGAAGAAGGACGTTGTGGACCTTGAAAGAAAAACTGCTGGTAAGTAATCCAAACTTAAGCTAACCATCATTCATATTGAAAAGACACTAATTCCGTTGTACTCACATTACAGGCTATTGACGAAATAGAAAAACAAAGGTTAGCTGGATTCACCGAAGCCGATTCCTTTACGATAGTTGCGTTAATCAAAGGCTTTGATAGCGTCGGGAAAAAGAGACTCAGGAGCTGGTGGAACAATCGAGACAAACTTCGGCGTCAGTGGGCAGAGAACCAGCAGGCTACCAACAAGAAGGCCTTTGGGAAGTCGACCGCCGCTGCTGCTGCCAATCCGTCCAGTTTCGATGGCAGCGATTCTGTAATTCCAAGCATACCTGAAAAGAATATCGTCAAAATCAAAATCGCCTCGTCAAACCAGCAGCCGTCGTGTTTTTCACCTAATCATCTGTTTGTTACTCAGAAGTTTGAAAGTTGATTTGAAACTTGTATCAAACTCTAAATATTGCTTGTAATTATGTATTATAGTTTAAAGAATATCCTTCAGCACTTCGTATCCGAGAGACCCTCAAATTACCAGGTTTCACATCAACCTTATTTCTACTATATGTTCAGATTTCAAAATAGTCCAATAGTTTAGTCTATGAGGATCGATACTGCAAATGGAACAACAGAACCGACAGCTCTAATGTAAAAGCAGGTGCCCAATACCAGCTGCTTGGCTTTCAGGATCTTAAGGATTATAAATAGTACCTGAATCTTGAAACCTTCATGAATTATGCATTCAAGTAAACCAAGTCGCTGAAACAATGGGCTCTTTGTCATCAACTGGAAGTTGCAGCTTAATATGATTTTCCTGGAAATTCAGTTCCGGCGTCGGCGTCCAGCTGTAATTGCCCAGTATATTTTATGTTATTAGACAGACCAAATCATTCAAACAAAATGAAATTGGAGATATTGGACATCATAAAGTTCAAGTTGTCCATGAGATGCACACGTTTCCATTAGACAGCATAAGCTTTCACTGTCGTCTTAAGGCTGTCTTAGTTTTAGAAGTTTGTTTACATTAAAAAGCAGTGCCATCTGTGATGTGATTGGTTGTAGTAAAAGGTAAACAAACCAGCCTGGCTAAATTGCTGTTAGAAGAGCGGCAGTAATAAATAGCAGTCAGGTCGGCACTTGAGCATGGACTGTTGCCGACTGTGGACGTGTGCGAATGTTGTGCATGAAAGATTAATTGTGAGTTGAGAGTTTTAGACGTTAATTAGGACTTTAGTTGACAGTTTATTACCACATCAGCCATTCAGTCAGCATCAGAATTCTAGTTTTATATTTGCAGTTTGAAGTCCTAGATGCGTATTTAAAGGACATGTAGTCAGACCTCTTCATTTCTCCACTTTCTCATTCAGCGACATTCATTAATTTATAATTTCAATTGGTCAAGCCAACAAGGAATACGAGAGAAAAGTCAAGCAAAGCTACTTGTGAATTCAAAAACGTGCTGTTAAAAGAGAACAGTATCTGAAATCTAATATCCAGCAGGATGTCTAACAACGGTCCCAGCTTCATTACCGGTTTGAAGGGTCGAATGAATCAACTCGCCAGCTTCTTCACCGAGCAACTCGAAAAGGAACTTGCCAAACCCAACATTGCCGTTGAAGAATACAAGAAGGAAGTCCAAAGTCTCGAGTTTCGTGTCAAGAACTTGGAGCAGACCATCGAAAATCTGGAAAAGACTATCAAGGATCAAAACGCCCTGATTTCGCAGATCAAGGACTCCCAGACCCAAATTGGCAAACGTGCTACCGGAAACCCAGCAAAACCGAAAGCCAAGAAAAAGCCACAAACTGTAGCAAAAAGTCCTTCAAAGAATGGAAACGCCGGGCAACAGACGTTGAATCAGTTTGCCCAGTTTGCCACAAGTACAACCAGTCCAGTTGGACTCAAGAGAAATCTAGTTCCATCTGCTGCTGTGAAATCCGAAGAACCTGATATCAAGTACATCAAGACCGAGCCAGGAACTGCAACACGGGATGAGTCCAAGCCGATGACTTCCACTTCCACTTCAGGTGGAACTGCTGCCCACAGTGCTTCCAGCAAGGTCACTGATGCTGCTGAATCTAGGTCACCTAAGATACCAGGCAAGTTTTGAACAATCGTATTTCTTTTGGCTATGATGAAATGGTCATAGACAGAACGTGAGACTAATTCAACCATTTCAATACAGACCAACCAGGCCAACCAGAAGCTTCTGAACCGAGAAGAAGAATGTTGTGGACCCTTGAAACGAAACTGGAAGTAAGTTGACCAATTGATCAAAATATAAGCTAACCATCATTCAAACTGAAAAAAGACTAATTCCGGCATCCTTATAGGCTATTGACGAAATCCAAAAACAAATAGGAATGGAATTCAGTGAACCTGCTGCCATTATGATAACTTCTTCAGTTAAAAAGTTCGATGGGGTCGGAGAGAAGAGACTAAAGAGCTGGTGGGATGATCGAGACAAATTTCGACGTCAGCTGGCAGACAACCCACAAGCTCTGAATAAGAAGGCTATCAGAAAGTCTAACCCTGCAGCAGCTACAGCCCCCTCCGATCCGTCAGGTTTTGATGACGATGACGGCGATTCTATGATTGCCAACATTCCCGAAATGGATATCATCGAAATCCCTTCCTCAAATGAATAGTCCTTCCTGTTTTTACAAAATTCAAGAATCTGCTTTCTCTTCCAGCGTATGTATCGCATGTTTAACATTTTATGTACTTATTAATACCATATACTCATTATGAGGTCATAATCTCTTCACTTTCAAGTTTGACTCCTCAATTAAATTTTAAATCTGTTGTTTACATTCTGATTTACGCGCCCTCCG
>JAQGBJ010004305.1:0-10562 GCA_034698345.1 Sphaeridia pumilis | reverse complement strand
CAAATTACCCATTGAAGAGACGAGATGTTGTTCTGTGGAAACGATTCCCATTTATTACTGCAACCAGAGACGGCGACGTGGACGACGACTACTACTACACTACTTTTTCCAGCCTCCTTCTGGCTTCTTCTTGTGACTTGAAGAAAAGAGGCGGAAGACGAAGAGGTTCCTTTGAGAAGACGGCTGAAATTGGGCAGCGGCGCTATTTTCTCCAGTGGACTTTTGTGAGGACAAGAAAAAGGGAATCGTTTTTGGAATTGGTGAAAGAAGGAGGAGATGCTGGGGTAGTGTAAACACATGAACAAAAACAACAACAACAACAAGCTAGTCACATGAACAAGAGTATATTTTCGAATGAATGAAGATTAAATTGGGTATAAAGTTTAACGGCGAGTAGGAAAAATGGCTAGCGGTTTGCAGTACAAGGAAAAGTGGTTCTTGTCTTGGGAATTGATTCTGTAGTGGGCATTTTTCTTGGCTGAGGGAACTACTACTACATGGCAGCAAGTAAATGGCACTGTAAGGTCAGAAATTGCTTTGGAATGGTTTATTCAAGTACATGAAAATTTGCGAATTAGTCATTAGTTTTGCGAAAAGTCTCGCTGCGACAGCTGGGACGGTTAAATAGTTGGTGATGACAGATATATACGCTTCCTCTAGTTTTATGTTGGGATGAGGAGTTGGTTGAAAAGTATATATATGCTATGCAACTGATGCATCCATTAGAAGAGAGCATGTAAGATTTTGCATTTTGGCAAGGGTGGGAATAATGGAGGAATCTTTTTACGATGTGATATTTCCAAGAGTTTATAGAAATGGCTTGTATGGCTTCTGAATATAACTGAATTGAGTAAGTGTCGGGGACAGAAGTTTGTGTGTAGGTAAATTCTAAGAGTTAGAGAAGGATATGTGTGTTTGAGTTATGGCGTCGGTTGTCGGTTCGGATGGGTGACATTGGCGGTGTGGGAGAAGAAGAAGATGTTGCATTTTATGGAGGAAATGGTGATTGATTTTGACGAAGCGAATCGGCATGAAGGGGTGTGTGTAACTTTTTGAAATTAGTGTCCCCGGTAAAGTCAAGTAAGTAGTTGAAGGGAGTTCCGTTAGCTATGGCTGAGAAGGTATTATATTGGATAGTTGAGAAGAATTATGACTGCAGGGTCATACCGGGAGAGAATTTAATGATAAATGGCATTGTTAAAGGTTGGTGGTGTTTTAGTTTTGGCTCTTGGGACGGAAGAAGAAAGGCTGCGAATTAGAGAGAAGTTGAGATAGAATCTATTTGTGGAAGTGAGAGAGAGAGAAAGAGCGGTAAATGTTTTATGACCAGTCATAATATCGTGGAACTGCCTGGCTTGGTAGTAGTTACAAGTCTGGCTGTTTTGTGATGATGGGTGACGTTTGAGGTTTATGGCTTTGCGAAATTGCAAGAGGACACATATAAATGTGATGGAGAAGGGCCGGATTCAATTTGGTCCGAGTTTTTCCGTGGGGCTCGGGCAAGACAAGGCAGGAAGGCTACAGCAAGAGGAAGGATGAGAAAGACGGATGATGGGCTTAATTAAATGTTTGGTGAATGTCAAAAGTGAAAAAATCACGGGGATAACATTATTTTTGTTATTGGGAGGAAAAAGCTAAGAAGGGAAGGCCAGCAGAAGAAGATAAGGGAGAAAAACAAGTGATTGGTGAAAGTAGTAGTTTTGGAAGAAGCAGAGATTGTATGGGCGTGAAAAAGTTGTGGATATAGACGAAGAAGAAGACGAAGGAGAAGCAGAGTAGAGAATTGTTGGTAAAGTGTTTCTAAATAGATAAGTCAAGTGGAAACTTTTTGTTGACGGGGAAAAGAAGAAAGGCGAAAAAATATCATGAAAGATGTTGTAATGTGTATAGATATATCGCAATCTGTTCTTGACTGGGAAGAAGACCTCTGACTGTGGGGTTGTTGGAGTCTTTTTGGAGTTGTGTATATGTATAGATATATGGATGAGAGTTGTGAATTGAGACGCGGAAACTAATTATTATTGTTTGCCCTATCACAGCCAATACTTACGTATTATTGGTACGGACGACGAGGTATTGTTGAACGTAGACTTGGGAAAGAAGAGAGGTATGTATGTAGGGGGAGCGGCGGAAAGTTTTGAGGAAAATTGGCAAAGTGAAAGTTATGTATAATGTGAAGAAAAGTTTGGCGGGAACAGGTTGGAGATGAAAAGTTTTTGGTGATGATAGCAGATGATGAAATTTTTTAACGCGGGATGAATTTTAAATTAGCGGGTGAATCAATGATAGAAAACGTTAGGAGGAAATTTGTGAGCTAAATGTTTATGGGAACAGACAAGAGTTACCTGAATCTGTAAGGCATAGTTGTATACAGATCTACAGAAATTCTCGTATTCGTGTTCAGCATACATGATTAATGAGTGCTGATGGAGGAATTGTGTTCTAGGATTGTGTGTATCCTAGTTTCGAAAAGAGCGGATACACAATGTTATAGATTGTCATCTCATCATGTAATCGTCAATTAGATTGTTCTGGAAGTAGGAATCTGGAAGGTTATTTGGACTTGTGGATTTATTTGAAGGAGATTAAAAAAGTATTACAAAGTTGCTACAAAATTACACGGCGCTATTCGCCGGAGACGTTAATATAGATGTTAATAGAGACAAGAATATTAATTATTGATTGAGGAAATTGAGTCAATATGTGTGTAGACGATATTATTAATCTCGTCACTCGTGACGGCGACGACTAGACCTGAATAGTTCACGATGAATCTAGCTTTGTTTGGATAAGATTATATGACTTTGAGAAGGTTGGAGAGACATGAGACTTGTAGACACGTTTCTGCAGAGAGATGGCAGCAAGTAGCCGATTAACTAACATGATTATGTAAGTAAGAAATACACGAGATTGGTACATAAGTAATGTAATTGAGATGAAGAAATAACAAGAAGAAGAGCAAGACAAGAGCACCTTGTGCTCATGACATTCCCATTAGGTTTCCGTTATTGAAAAAAAATTGTAGATTGTCTGCTTTTGTCTTTTGGGAAATGTGCAGATGCATACGAATGAATTTGTTGATGATGGAATTGATGAGAGGAAGAGAAAAAATTGGCGGTTGGTTGAACAATAGTTATTTTTCGGTTGAAATTGGTTGAAATGAACAAAATACACGGATGAGGAGGAATGACAATGAGGACGTGAAATGGCGTGTAAAAATGGTAAAAATCGGTATGGTTTTGATGTGGTGTCAAAGGGTTAAGAATGGGAGAAATGTCAAGGAGGTTTTGTTTGGATTAATGAGATTATATGTACAGTTTAGTTGCTAGGGTTGAGGAACAGAAAAAAGAGTTTGTGGTTTTTAGCAAAAAGGGCTAATACTCAAGACTATAGGCGTTTGGTATAGACTTTTTGTGTTGCGGAATGGGAGAGTCTTGTTGCAAATATATACGCGACTCGATGTGAAGGAGCCCGTTCCAGTCGGCTACACAAGGATGAAAGAGGGGATGATCAAGGGGACAAAACGAGTTGATTATTTGCGGGAATTCTTTCGGAATGAATGGCGATGAGAAGGTGAAATGTAGAAGACATGAAAAGAAAGAGAGAAGAAAAACGGATTGAAAAGCGGAGAAAAAGACGTATGGAATATGTGTGTTTTGGAATATTAGGTGTCGTATGATAATTTAATGGTTTTTGATGATGATACAATAGACGAATGTGCTTTTGCTTGACTGAATGCGTGTACAGAATGTGGAAATTGTAAAGCTGTTGTTGGTATCAGCGTGGGGGTTGTTGACTTAATGATGTGTGGTTTTGATTTTCAAGTGTGTATATTGCAGTTATACGGTTAGTTGTAATGGGATACAGGTGGACATGAAAAACGTTTCATAATTTTGGCAGAAAGTATCGAAAATGTTATTTACTATAAAATTGCGAATTAAAAACGGTTGATACAATTCTGGAAACTGCTCGAATGAGTAAAAGTTCCAAAGGCCAAAAATGGACTTGCAAAAAAACTAGCGGTGTAATTAGCGTCGGCATGGTTTGATTACTTTGTTTGTGATGTTGCGGTGTAATTTACGAGAAGCTGTGTTTGGTATTAATTCCTTTTTGATTCGAGTCTCATGAGGTTGCTTGGTAGAATTTGTGAATGAATTGCAGTTGAACAAGTTTGATTTTGCCTTGTAGAGTTTGGTGGACGAGGTGTAATTTATTATGTTGGATCGGAGGTGTTCACTCCATGTGGTCTTGATGTTAAAAGGTGTTGCGAATTTTATGGAGTGGGTCTTCTAGGCCTAGTCACTGAATTGATAAAGTTCTTGTTGGTGGGTGAGAGAAACAAGGTTGTTTTTTAGATTTTGGCGCATGTAAACGTCTGAATTTGTTCCTTGTAAGGAATGGGGTTGTGACAGAGATGGATTTTTTGCTGGATTAATTTCCGAAAGGTGCACGATGACGGACAAGGTTGGAGGTAATGGTGGTGATTAGTGCAAGCAGTTGTCGCCCACGCTGGAGCAGGAGGATGAATGAAATTTCAGTTGGATGAATTTTAAAGTTGACAAGTGTTGTAGTGATCAGGGATATAAAATTATTAGCAGGGGAAAGCAAGGTAAATGTGAATTACTTTATGGTTATGAATCTTGTTTATGCCAGAGGTAATTAGTTGACAAGATTAAATGATGAGGGTCTGGTCTGGAGGATATAAAGTTTGATGGGAATGTAAACGTTAATACTTGGTCAATTACAGTGTGTTTTGACAGGTGATGTAAAGCGGGGTGTTTTGTTACTGTTTAAGAACAAGGAATCATGCTTGTCACCAAATTAATTGGTGGTGGTGGCGGCCAAGTCCACTGTTGGTAACTTGTACGTACAGGCAGGACTTGGAGCAGGTGTACATGATTGGTGTCGAGGGAAGGATGTAATTATATTACAGAGTAGACTTGTCAACATGACTATTGTTGTCAAGAAAATTGCAGCGTTGTTTATGAAGAGAAAATGTTTTTGTTGAGCTTGATTTGGTTGAAACGGGTTACACGCAGGAATGGTGTTGGCAGGTGTTAACATGGACGGGGCTGTATGAAGATGGAAACCGG
The DNA here is from genome assembly GCA_034698345.1 of Sphaeridia pumilis. Taxonomy (NCBI): domain Eukaryota; kingdom Metazoa; phylum Arthropoda; class Collembola; order Symphypleona; family Sminthurididae; genus Sphaeridia; species Sphaeridia pumilis. The sequence continues at coordinate 5,469 of JAQGBJ010004305.1, read as the reverse complement.
AAGTTGCAGGGATTCTGAATTGCATATTTGCAATGGGGAGGCATACCATATACTTTTATATTTCGGTCTTATAAGGTTTGTTGTTCTTGATGAGGTCACGTGCATATTTCAAGTGTCATGTGTTGAGCAGATTAGTGTGTTGGTGGTGGCACGGACCGGGTGTCTTATGGTGTTGTTCCGTAGATATTTGAAGGTTAGGTTTTTGTTGAAGTTGCGGGGAGTGCGTGGTGTTTCGGTTGTGTTATGGTTGTGGTAGCCAGCCAAGTGTGAGGATCAGCAGGCTGGTTGGATGTCAGACAATGGAGTCGATTGTGCATAGACGAAGAACAGGTGAAAGGGTTGTTGTGACGTAATTGTCGAGTGGGTAAGGTCAGGGGATATGAGTCAAGATTTGCATTTGTTGTTGATGGGATAATGATGGGGCATGTGGGGTTTGCAGCTGTTTGAAATGTGTGTAAAGGCAAAAGTGAGCCGGCTGGTAGCTCAAGTGGTTGAGGTGGGTATGGCTTTCACTATCGGTGAAAGCGAATTGGATTGAAGCGGTTGGAAAAGTCAAAGGACGTATAAACTTGACTGGTGAAGCGTGATTGAATGTATTAAGCTGTAAGGGAATTTGGTTTGTCGTCTTTGTTATTTTGTGGTAAATTTAGTGAAGCTATATATACGTTGGTTGCAGACGGAAGGAGGGACGACGACTACGACGGGAGCGGCGGAAATGGATAAAAAGAAGATGAGGGAATTTAGTGTTGTCGTGGAACGATTAAAATCGTTGAGTGGATTGAATGTTTTTGTTGTTTCCACTCTGGCATGTCAGAGGGTATAAGATTAATCGTTGTTTGCTTTGAATGCTATGCGGTTGAATGAGTCGGGATAAAGATAAAGTGCGGCTTTTTGCGGGTTGCTGCCTTGCGGGTTCTTGTTGTATTTTTCGGTTAGAGTGAAGTAGAAGAGACGGGATTTGTCAATGTGAGCTTGGTTGTGTATGTACTTGTATATACAAGCTGCAGTAGTGAATACTTGACTCAATAGAAGTGGCTAAATGTTGTGAATGTTTTTGTATTCCTTGTCGTCTGTCGACTTTCTTGTTGGATCCGAGAGACGGAGGTATTTTTTGCAAGAGGGTAATTGGTTGCAACTATTAAAAAGTTGTGCACGTTCTCTCTCGATATATATATAGAGTATGGAGCTGATGACGCTCAAGAAAAGCTTTTCATGTTGTGGACGATTCGCAAGAACAAGATTCAAGTAAGGAAGCAGGTTAAGAGTGTTGGAGCGCGACGAACTACACGGAAAGTAGCAAGTTGGATTTAAAAGGTTAAACCTTGATACAGACAACCCGGGTAATTTACGTGGTTTCACAGTGCAAGTCTCCGACAACGGACGGCGGTTGGTTTCAAAAGTGTACATGGCAGCGGTACATATATTTGTGCGATTAGTTTAAATTTTTTGGACAGTGAGCCAAGAATTTGGGATTGGAAGAATTGCGGCGGTAGTATAGAAGTTGGTATTATAGAAGTAAGTCAAAAGTATTGGAGGGAGAAGAAGCAGGAGGGGAAAGATGTGTGGCTAATTTTGGCGAAGGATTGAAGATGGATGAGAAGACGGTATATGTTTTGAAGTAAGAGAATGTAAAGTACAGAAAGTAAAAGAATATAGTGAAGTATAAGATGAAGAAGAAAAAGAAGAGGAGTCATACGGTTTGGTTTGCAAGTCCTGACAAATAAGTAGAGTGTGGAATGTGTACGAGAGTTTATTCATGCGTTTTGGAATCAAGTTGAATGAATTATTTATGGCCGAGTTTGACGGTAGATAAATACGAGAGCGAGGAGGAAAAAGTAAATGTGATGGCGCGGTGATGGTGGCAAGAAAAAATTATTGAAATGTACGACTTGCATTGCTCTATTATGACTGTTTAGACTTGTAAAAGACAAGCAAAGTTGGGAGAGAAGTTATCAAGAAGAAGCGAGAGGGTCCGAAAAGAAGAAGAAGAAGTGATGATGATCCGGCGGTCCTCGCGAGTTTGCTGCTTGCGTGTCTAGTTTTGGAGAAACAAATGAATTTTTGGAAAAAATGTTCTTGTTATTGTCGAATGATGGATGGTGTATGACCTATTCCCTGTAGCTGCAAAAATGAACGAGTCAAGTTGGTCTAATGCTCATGTTTGTACATTAGCTACAAACTAAAAGGATGGACGAACCAAGGAAGAAGAAGTAGACGATGATGATGAAGATTTTTGTGAAAACATGTGAGATTTGTTTATGTTAGCGAGCTTGTTGGACTGGGAGACGGAGAAGAAGGGAAAAAAGACGTTGGATTTAGGAAGACTATATTTTTTGAACCAATTTGTTTGTTATTGGAAGGGATGTTGGAGGATGGTCGTTTCGTTTCGACAGTTTGTAGACATGGTACAAGAATCTCGGACGTTGGAAAAAGAGAGAAGGCTGACTGAGTGAGAGGAAGATCCATAGAGTATAACTAAAGAAAGTTTTACCTAGTTGGAATGGACAGAAATTAATATAAAAGGGATGTGAGAGAATATGCGAGTGTTTATTGTCTTATTATGAAATGGTGAGTAGGATGATAGAAGAGTGGAAATGTGCTAAGAAATGATATTTTATGGAGGAAAGTTTAATGTATGTGGGAATCGGAGGAAGGAGAAGAGAAGAAGAAGAAGAATCGAAATAGTCTTGTAATTGTAGAATTGTAGTAGCCAAATGGTCTTCTAAACAGTAGCGGGAAGAGAGGGAAATAAAGACCCAGAATATTTGATAAACAGGGAAAAGAACATGTTGCTTAATGTTTAATTTATGGGGAAAGAGCTGAAGAAGGAGAGAGCGGAAAAGTATGTTCAACTTGTATGGATCTTAATTGTAGCATTTATTTACAAGATACACTTGAAGCAGGGGAGTAGAAAAAAGGAAAAGTGGTATTGGATTTTAATTGTTGAATTCGATAGCCATAAACGTAGTATTAAGTGACAGGGCGATTATGTCATTTGGCTTGGCGGCATTAAAAGACGAGTAGGTTGAATCCCTTGGGATTTGCCGGGGATCAAAGGAGCTTTGAGTTGATGTTTGCAAGGATCCGGTTGGGGGATGGGGAAACCTATATAATAATGTCATGTAATGGTGAAGTTATGGTGAAGCCTTAGGAAGTGTGAACTTAACAGAGATTTATAGTGAGAGAGTGTGTAAGTATGGTAGGTATCGGTGGTGATGATATCGAGATTTTTATAATGTGGGGGGCGGGAGAGTGATGGAATGTTTTTAAAAATTCGGGGTGATTTGTTCTGGAGATCCCGGGAGAATTTGTTGGAAAAACATTGGTGAAGGAGGAAGGTGGTGATGAAAAAAGCTGGAAAGAAGTAGTACAAGGAGATCCAGCCGAGGGTAGATAAAAGTATGGTTATATTAGTTGACAGGATGTCAGGAGAGGAGGAGGACAATTTCTCTTCATAAAACTAATTGCGTTCCATTGTGCCTTGAAATTATTATAGGAGAAGGAAAAGAAGAAGGAGAGACAAGAGTCTGTGTCGTCTAGGGAGGGTAATTAAGCTCGGAGAGAATATGGACTTATGGAGACTTGAAGGGGGTTTGAAAGGAGGTGACATATGGTCTTAAAGGTTTCTAAATGGGCTGTTATTTTTTGTGGACGGCCATCATAAGACTGTGGCTCTTTTAAAATGTCGCCTGGAAGAAAAGAGCTTGAGGACACTGCTGCTGGGTCTCCAAGATTTTCGTGGTCATCAGATTTCATTGGTGGTGTCACCGGGTAAAAGGTTAAGAAGGAGGAGAAGGCAAAATGGCGCTAGTTGTTTGTGGACCGTTTCGTTATATGATGATGAAGCTATTGAAGAATAGTGAATGTCGTTATGAAAAATTAACTCGAGGTTTTGGTGGCATGGCAGAGGTGGCAGCGGGTAGAATATTAAAAGTCGGATGAGTGTGAATTGACATGGGGTTGTTGTTGGATGGCGAGGAGAAATTGCATGTTTTTGTCAGTCAGTGGGTACCGCCGACGAGGATGGCGATGAGGGTGGGAAAGTTGTAATGCCCGGGAATTTCAAGTGACTGGCAGAGAGGGAGCAATATATGTGGGAAATGCATGGGTATTTGAATGAGGATTGATGTAACATGGGAAAATGGCGAGGAAATCATCCCCTCATTACTAAAATGATGATGATGGGCCTGGTGAAAGATGGCAGGCAAGGGTATCTAGTAGAAACTATTTCAGGATGGGAGAAATGTACATCGAAGGAGGCGGGAGATTCGGTAAGTAGGACGTGGAAAATTTGATCGTGGCTTTGTTCCTACAGAGACCGGAAAAGCAGTTATTGTTGTGTAAATAAATAGAGAGTCGCTGTGAATTGAAAAATGAGAGGCTATAAAATAGGCAAGAATGGCTCACGACAAGGTGGTAACTTCCGGCTGGACAGAGTGAAGATGAAATAGAATTTTTTAATGATATGCCCGGGCTTCGGTGTAATTTAAGTATGAATTGCTAGAGAGAGTCGGAGATTTATGAATAGAAGAAAAATGAAACTTGAAGAGGGTACGTAACGCCCTCTTCCTGTTGGGCCGAAGGTTCGCTATGAATACCTCCAAGGACTGAAGGTCTGGAAGAGAGATTAATAAATATATTTGATATTTGCGGAATTTTTTAAAAGAATTCAAGGAGATCAGTAGTGGCACACTTTACGCTACAGATGCAGGTTGAAAGGTTAAGTGAAATGTTTGGAAGGTTAAAGTGTATTGCAGTTGGTGGTGCGTACAGCTGGATGAGAATGCGTGAGACGTGAGCATGTGGTCGGCAGGTGGCTTTTTAGCGGCCACGTGTCTCATGTCCGCTTTTACTCAAGTACTGCTGTTACTGATACACAAGACTTTGTTTGTTGCCTGAATGCCATAGTGTTGATGATATAGAACTGCAGGTTGTGTGTCAAAACAATGCACCCTCACCGACGACGACATGTGCGAACTGACTGACTGAGAAACGGCTGAGGTGCATGTGCAAGGTTTGTTACGTAAGGGTTGAATGGTTCTGGTGAAAAATGTCTAAACAGGTGTGCAGTTCATGTGTCTGCTGGTGAGTTGCATGGGGATTTGCAATTTTGCAAGTTTGGCCTATTGAAAAAAGTGTGGCGTTGTTATTAAGTAGCACCACGGGGTTGAAAAATATTAAAAGACATTGGAGACAACAGGAAGTACATAAAGATAAATACAAACAAGAAGGAAATGAAAAAGGAGACAGTATAACAAAATTTGTAGTTAAGAATGGCAAAAGAAAAGGTCCCTTGAAATATTTATTTTTACGAGTATATATACACCGTAGTGATTGAGAATAACCTTTTTTTCCTGGTGGCTAGGCAGTTCGGCGGTGTCACATTACCAGCGTGTGTGTGTGTGTCAGGAAGGAAAAAGAACATTGGATTTCACTTATTAGACAAAACAGGAAAAGTAATCAGCGGAT
>JAQGBJ010004304.1:0-10566 GCA_034698345.1 Sphaeridia pumilis | reverse complement strand
TGCAATGATGCCACGAGAAGGAACATATAATGCAACAACAACAAGGAAACTTCATGGTGGTTGGTGGTTTCATGCATAATTGAATAGGATGAAAAATGGTATGGAATTTTGAGGTTGGAGACAATAGAGAAAATTTATATAAGCGCAACTTGTCCTTGTTGTATAATTGCACGTGAGAAAGTTACAAATATTTCACCTTCTCGAGGCTAAATGGAAATGAACGTAATTGAGATGAGACAGAAGACTATCATGAAAGTTTTAGTTTTGCTGAGGTTTTTGGAAGGAATTTCACGGATTAACATTACAATATTAGCTGGGGTTATGGAAATGTGGAAATGTGAAAAAGACAAAGCTGGATCCTGGATTTATGACCAGCAAGAACAATGTCAAAAATTGTCGAATGTCTGGAGCTGGAGACTGACAGGGGGCGTTAATGACTTTGAAAGCAAAAACGTATGATGTTGAACAAGGTAAATTAGTAGAGTTAATTTGAGCTAAAAAATTCTAGTAGAAATGCTCAAGTTTAAAGTTTAAGATGACGCTAAAACAATGATGAGTTTTGTCCTCAATGACTGTGGTTTAAGGGGAAATAACTGGAAATTAGGGAATGAGAACAAGGAACAACAAACAACAGCCAAATTGAAGGGAAGCTACTAATGCAACTTTTATCGTTTTTTAAACAAGTTTACAGGTGAATCAGGAAGGCTAATTGAGGCGTAATTAAAAGTAGCAGGTAAATGGGAATAACATCGTCATAAGGTTTGGGTCGAGTCAGAAGTCAGAAGCATTATTTGGCGTCAGTTTAACTTAATCCACGACAGGTATCTACACTTAACCTTGAATATTCATTTTTTCATTCGAACGGCACCAAACCATTGCATTATTTCTACTTTCCTTTTTTCTTGTAAAAGTAAGCAAAATAGGCTGTCTTTTTTGCCCATCTTTCGTATCGAAAAAATGCCAGTTTCTGATGCCGTTTTGACTCATATCAGCTAACTGCAAAACTAATAGTAGATCGCTGTCCTGCTTTTGAACGAGAGTTTAAGCGTGTAATGGCGCGAAAAGCTTACAAAATCGGGGACAATATAAACAGTATTCCCGTCTAATTCAAAGCTTTCAAATCTAAAAATCAACCCTTTAAACCTTGACCTCACACAATAAATATCAAAAAGTCCGATACATTTTAAAATATTCCGAACCAAACCTCTACCAAAATAACCGCACACTTTCAAACTACCCTGTCTAAACCATCCACAATCCGAAAACCATCTCCGGGTTTCCATACTTCCACCAACTTTGACATGGTTGACAGCACCTTTATTATTCGGTCCGTCCCTACATTTCCAAAGGGGTAAAAACAGACTTTGTAAGAGTCACCAAGTCAACGATGAGGAACAAAGAGTTGTTTTTGGATTACAAGGGGTAAATGGCGGAAATAATGTAAGTGTCCATATCAGAGCCCGTGTCAGAGACAGGAAGCTTCCGTACAGAATCATACGGATCCTAATGGAAAAATATATTATTATTTTGATTCCTTCTCTTCTACAACTGTCAAAAGATCCTTAAATCCAACCCCTTTAAAGTGGTTTGTTGTGTGGCTTATTAAAAGCTCCTGGAATCCCGTTGAATTCCTTCTTCTTCTCCTCCACTTCTCCAGCAACCCGGAGAAATCCATGATGCGAATCCAGCTTCTAGGTGTTTTTTCTCGTTTAAATTCGGTGTAAAAGTTCATGACGCGTGATGAAATTACAAGTTAATGGGAAATCTGCATAAAAATTGGCTGCTAGTGCACCAATTGCCATTTTTTCACAATAAAACCAGTCTCCCGACACCACCTCAGAGACTAATTTCGAGGGTTTTTCCATTTGTTTCCACTTCTCAAGATGCAATGTCACGAGATATTATTTCAACTCGCCGGTAATGAGTTTCGCCTCTCCCCAGTGTACAAATGTAGCCTGGAAACATATGCAAATGACGTAAATGACATTTTTTCACCCCATGCGTGAAAATACCCGGGTAGAATACTTATTCCGAATTAAAAAACTCGATGGCTAAACTCGATGGCTCTTTGAAGAGCTTAACCTTCATTTGCATCCAAAAAATATAAAAGTGTACACACACACCTGCGTAACTTTGCACCCTAAAAATTCAATTTCCCGCCAAAAATTTTTGCTTATTTTTAAAAATACCTGACTGCCAGTTAATTGCAGTGTTGAAAGTAGTTATTTAAACATACGCTTTTTTCAGAACTAATCATATTCAAAAGGCACCATTAAAACTGTCCGTGAATGTCGGCACGAGTTCACCTCTTCTTTAAAACCCATCAATTTTTATGATAAGAAGCTATTAAATTAAATTGTTGTGTTGAAAAACTCCAAGTTTAAGTTCCTGGCTGCAGTGCAGTTAGCGTGTACTTTTTTTATTCTTGAAAATTCAGCAGAGATAAACTTGTTGCTCCGACTTAAGAGCGCTTACAACATTATAATAATAAACTTCCAGCGGAGCCGCACTGCGCGCCATTATGCTTGCCGTCAGGAAGTCAAATCAAATTATGTTCTCTTGGTTGTAAGTATAAAGTTTTCAAGATTTTTGTAGTGCTTAAAGACGGTAAGGAACAAGGAGATAATGGGAAGCCGCCAAGGGAGCTCAAGGAAATTCCTCAAGAATGAAATAACCAAGTGGTATCGTCGTAAGGAAAGAGTCGTGATGAAAGACACCCGACACTTTATGAACGCCATTAATTTTATATACAAAATCGTGAACTTGACTCACAAAGTGCTTACTTGAAAAAGAAGAGACGAAGCGTGCCAAGGATATAGCGAAATTTTAAGTTTTGGAGGTAACTTCAAATTTTGGAAATTTTGCAAGATTTGGATGCCGTTCTGTAATATTTCTGTTTTGAACATCTCTAAATTATAGATCGGCAAGTTATTACAGTTTTGTTTCATTTTTCACATGTTCATCAAGACGAAATACGATGGTGACGAAACGGATTACACGCGTTTCAAACACATCCATAAGCAATTGGCCATAGAGTAGTAACAAAAAGGCAATTGAAACAACGACAGCTCTTAAAAAAGGTGAATGGAAAAATCTATGGCTTTTGGTTGCTGGTGCTTTGATTTCACCCGACTCGATGATTGAAAAAGGCGGGTAAAAAATTAATGACTGAAATTGATCCCTCGATTGAAGTTCAATTTGATCACCTTTTCGTTGTTGAGGGTGAGTAACGATACTTTCAAGTCATTAATCGAAGAGAAGAGTTTGATGAGAGATCTCGTTAACCCATGAGAAAGCTATTTACGATCAGGCCGAAGCTGGCGACAAGTTGCATTGCTGAGGACCGTTAAGAGTCTGAACGAAGAGACTTCGGAGATTCGTCACGGCTGTAGGCTGGTTGAAGGTTCTTATGATAATTAATTGTTTCTGCGTCATCAAGTTGGCGGGCAAAATGGAGCTAAAAAATGATGTGAAATTTCAGAGCTTTAAAAGTACATAACAAGTGTGAAATTACATACAGGATTTGTCGACGACAAAAGCTTATGTGTGGAATTCGGCTGCTGCGCCTTGGTGAGACCTCATTTGCAGGACCATTAATCGCAAGGGTTCCCAGTACAACAAGTTGTGTCAGAAGAGAAAAATTTGCATGGAACAAATAACCCGAGACGAGAAAATTCCCGGGTAATGATGACGAAGAAGAGACGAGACACAAAGCAAGGTGACTTGACACCCGGGCAACAAAAAAGTTAGGGGAGCAACAAGAAGAAGAGCAACGGGAAAGAAGACTGATGAGTGTTTTTATATGGGAAAGTAAATAAGAATGGGTGCAATCTAATCTACTGGCCGTGTCATGTACAACACAAAAAGCAAGTTTCAAATTTTTATCCAGTCAGGTGTGATATGCGGTGAGGTGAATTAGAAAGGAAGCTTTTGAAAAATGCAGGGCGACAACGGTATATACCGTTTTAAGAAATTGTGCATGTAGAAATCGGTTTAAACATTAAAGACAATGAAGATGGAGATGACCCGGGAAATGTTTCGTTGCCGGGTAACAAATGATGATGACGTTTCTTTGTGAATTCTAAATGAAAAGAAGAAATGTTGAGAAATACATACAGGGAGTTTTGTTCATTTTCTTCATGGGTTTTTGTCGAGTCCTTGTTTACAGGCGTGGAACTGGAAGACGACTGGAGATGAGACTGGAAAAGTCTGACCTTTTTGCCGCTCGGAATATAGTGTGAATGAGGGATGAAACAAGAAGATGAAAAGTGGGAGCAAAGGGTTAAGCATGAGAAGGAGATGAAACTATACATTTGTATAATATGAAACGATTCAGTATTTGAGAAGGGAGAAAAGACAGGCTCAGGCTGTTCAAAAAGCGGGTACAGTTTACAGATTGGACTAGTTTGATCAAAACGGCATGACAAAAACCGTGGCTAATTTCCTTCATTTATCACCGCGAATTTATATTTTTTATACACCAAGGCTCATGAACAAGAAGCCAAAAGTTCAGAAATTATTCAACAATTTTTGTGAAAGTACCATCGGATTTCATACTTTGAAGTCAGTAATATTTTGGACAGAGATTCAGCTTTAAATTTTGTTAGACTCCAGCGCCGTTTACTTCAAAAGTTTTATTTTGAAACCGATTTCTAAGATAAGCGAAGTTCAATGAATATGTTGCAATTGCAAACTAGCGAGAAGAAATTTTCTACAAGGATAAAAATGCATATACCTTAAAAAAGACTGGAGCTTTGACGTAACGTGAGGTGAACAGGTGACTGGCGGCCTGTTTAATCATTGAGAAAAACGATTGATGATGACTTGGTGCGGTATGCGATTATACGCCGGTAAAAAACCTTGAAGACAGCAAAGCAGTAATGCTCGGAAGAAGAAAGAATGCCTTGTTATTAGTCAGCCGGTCCATCGATTACCGATATCTACTTTGGCTAATGAAGATTGCTTTCAAGTTTATATGCCAGTTGGGATATTACCTTGCTTTTGGTCCAAGGAAGAAAAAAACACAAGGGTAAAGAAAACCGATAAGCAAAAACCCGAGAGCGGAATGAACATTATGACAGGACCTGTCAAACTTGTGAACATTTCCAATTTTCCTATGGACTCAATCAGCCACATACTTTGAAGCGTTTCTTGAGCGTAGGGAAACAAATTACGCTTAAGCGGCATTATATTTTTTGGATGTCAGAGGTGGAATCATTAAAATTGCTCAGCTAAATAACCTGCAAAAACATATGATATTTTTTGGATGGGATCCAAAAGTTGGTGAATTATATTTGAAAAACTCAAGTTTCATCAAGCTTAGAAATTGTGCTAAAGTTTAGTGCCGGTCAGAATAATTTTCGAAATTCGCGTAAAAAATTTCAGATTAATTGTGAAGCAGATTTGAAAGGTATCCACCGGAATTATATGTTCAGCAAGTGTACTTGATCCGTCTAAAGGACACAAGCAAACTATGACTGTGAGCCCGGAATTACAGATTCAATACCTAACTTTATATCAGATATCATTAGGCAAAGTAGCCAAGAAAGTAGCAGCTTTATATACTTGTATCACCTGATAAAAAACAAATGGGAAAAATTATACTGCCTGCCACGATATATTTCTTTCACTACTAAAGCGTATAACCTTATATGTCGTCTCATCTTAAATTCATTTCCTTATATTATTGTTATTACTACATTCGCTGGATAAAAACCGGCTCCCGCCACTTAAAACGGAAGCTGGAAAGAGGATCAACATCAACTCGATTCAAAAAACTCAAGACAGAATCCGGCAATCCTGGCGCTTTATCATTATCGTCATTATCATCTCCTTTACCGAATTATATGATCTCTGATGATCATCAGCATTTCAGGTATTAAAGCTCATGGCTGCTAATGGCAACTAGTTGTTTGTTGGTGATAAAAAATTCATTTGGAAATAATAATCATTCTCATCCGTCCAAGTACAAAGTACAGTATCAAGTATTTCTTTTACATAGAGTCAATTGCTGCACTACACTTCAAAAATACATTTCTTCAGGGTTTCAGTTACAAGACTTCTGGTACTTAAGGTGCTTGTCGAAACATGGAAATGTGCTAGGCTGTTATCAAGTTATGAGTAGTAATAACATTATGATTGCTATGGTTTTTTTCACTAGTACAGAATCACATTACAGGGTAATTCAGAAGGAATGGCGGTCATTCGATGATTACACGGAGATACTTTGAAGAAGCTACTGAAGATCCGCAATACAGGTGATAACAGGGATATTATTTTTTGGATATTTTATCCAAGTCTCTTTAGACTCGGGGAGACAAAAGCTGACAAATTAATGAAATTACAAGTTGTATTCTAATCTATCTTTGATTTTGGCTTTTATATAGGCGTGGCTCTAATTGCTACACGTTAATAGACTTGCAACCGAGCTGGATGGATTGCTCGAGTGTTTTACAGTTTTTGCTTCTTCTTCTTGTGATAAGCCAACGAGCTTTTCGCTTCGATGTTTCTTCTTGACAGTATCAGAAACGACAAGGCTTGCTTGCTAACAAAGAGGTTTGGCTTTAAAATACACTTGAAGAAAAAAGGCTATTTGGACGAACGGACGGACGTCATCGGAACGTGCATTGCAGGTGGGCTTGGTTTTAAATGATCGTTTGGGCTCGAGCTTAAAAGGTTAATTGAAATTTTGAAATGAAGGGTGCCAGGACATGATGGAGTGTGTCCGATGTTATTAAGCGTGATAAGGCTGGTTGATGTTGGGAATAGCAATAAGCGTCGAGAGAGCGAGGCCTTCGAACGAAGTGGGCGCTTGCTGTTGCGCTGACAATAATGTTGAAGGCGCGCTGCAAATGTAGCTTTAGCTTTCTCTGCGCGATTAAATGTGCGTGTTGGGCTAATGGAGTTGATGATTAATGGTTAAAGTTTAATTTCAAAGTTTAACGTGAGTAAAACTGAAAACTGAAGAAGTAAAGGGATGCTGTCAGAACGTTTAAAATGAGAACGAGCGTGCAGCGCCATCTAGGCGAGAGTGGGGAAGCAGGCGTTTGAATGAAAAGCCGCAGCGGGAAAGTGATCAAGTTCATGTTCAAGGGAGAAAATTAACTGTGTTTGTTTACATTTTGAAGAACATTTTGAAATGAAAATTGCATTTTGATTAACAATTACGTAGGCTTTTTTAGTTTAGTTTGGCGGGGTAGTTTTGGTAAGTGGAAGAAATTTGAAAAAGTGATTTTGGTATTGCTGGAAAAGGAAGATTTTGGAAAATGTGGTTCTGATTGTATTTTTTTGCTTTGACTGCAGGTTTAAGGGACTTACTGGCTACTGGATAGTTTGGTAATCAGAATGGAAAACGAAGACATTGGAGGTGCTGGGGAGTTTTTCGACGAATATGTCAGTTTGGACAGCGTTGGAAAATCGTCTGGAATCACGTCAGTTCCGGCGACTCCAGGCGGGCCTGGAAGTCCGAGCATTAATCTGCAATCTGTAGATTCTCGAAGTTATTCTGATGATGGGGATGAGTCTGAGTCTGATAGTGGGGAGAGCGAGACGTTTGATACCAACGTATTGTAAGTTGCAATAGTCGACTTTAAAGGTTTTGAAAGTTGAAAGGAAGTTGAACATGTTTTTTGATGCAGTTGGAGACCAGAGTCTATCAAGGCAATGGCGGAATCCGCTGGAGGTAACCTTGATGAAGATGGATGTGCGATCTTGAGTCAATCTGTGATAAACAAACTGAGGCATGTTACTTTAGTAAGTTGAACAAAAAGCTATTTGCGAGACTACATGCTGGAATGATGGAGATTAATTTGGTGTTTGTTTTGATTTTGCAGCTGGCTATGCAGTACAGTCGACATAACAAAGCTGTAGGAATCCGAGAGATAGACTTTACAAACGCCGCAAACGTTGTTGAGCCAAAACCTCCCGTGTCTGGAGTATCCACGAAGTTATCAGACTACGTCGATACTGGAGACTTTTGTATAGAGCTTGAAGGACCTGAGATTGAGCTTCGGGCATGGAAACGACAATGCAAAAAGCAGAGAGAGAACTATGAGACAGTTGACGACAGAGTACTGTCGACGGCGATGGTCCAGCACCATGACTCGTTGGCTACAGCTTTCTACGGGAAAGAAAAGGAAGTACTGGCGCAAATCTCGGCGGCGAACCATGGAGTTCAGATTATTGAAGCGGCTCCTACGGCACCTGCAGCGGCGAATGGAAATGGAGTTGAAGTTAGAGCTGGTGGTCGCCGTGCTAGTAAAAGAAGTAAGGCTGGAAACACGAGCATGGAAGGTCCTGATGCAAAGAAAGCGAAAGCAAGAGGACGTGGATCGAACGGTACTGCAAGAACAAGAGCGGCTCAGAAAGAACTGGTAACGGAAGAAGATTCCGAATCCGACGAAAGTTCGGATGAAGAGGAATTTGTCCTAGTCAGGCCCAAACCCCAAGTGAGGCATGTTGTTTTGTCTGATGAGCTTGCTGGAGCCATTGGTGCCACTTATGAGACGGAGAACTTCAGTACTCCAGGATCAGTGCCTAAGGAATGGGTGGAATATGTTCAGAGTTTTATTACCGCGTTCCATGACAAGACTGAAGTAGTACCGTTTGCAATTAAGGGCCGTAGCCCGATTCAGACTGATGAAACGTCAACGTGTGCTTGTACTGATTACGACCTCATTTTGAAGGATGCCAAAACAAACAGCGTGTTTCCAGTTCTGCATGTACTTTGCGATTTCTTCCAAAATTATATAAAAAAGACGAGACGGAAAAAAGTAGGGATCCAGTTGAAGAAGATTGTATCTTTGTTTGATTCCATCCTGAGGTGTCCTGTTCGATGCAAGGTTTATCATGTAAGTTCTTGCTGTTAGTCTATTTTTGCCTTCTAAATTTCTCATTATAAGGATGTATTTTGTTTTTGCAGCTGGAACCCATGTTATCCACCTTGAAAGATATGCTAGTTTTACCAGCGAGACCTGACGTTATATCAACAGCTTGTTCGACGCTTTTCAAGGTAAGCAATCGCCCAAAACTTCTTAAAATGTTTTTTGGAATTGGTGAAGATGATATTTTCCTGTTTTTTAGATTGCTGACTATAGTGATCACCCATACAATCTGGAAATCATCAAATGGATTACCTTGTACATTAACGCTGCTCTAGAAGCTGGAACCAAAGTTAGCTGGAACACCGTGTCACCCGAAATGTGCATCAAGATCAGCGCTGCACTCCGCTTGTCCTGTGGCTATCTGCTTCGTGGCTTGAGACTTCATCAAACGAGGATATGGGTTGATCAAGTAACCAAGATGCTCACAGACCAACAAGCTTCAGGCTTTGATGAAGCATTGCCAAAGAAATCCATACAAGTTACTAGCAAATTAGCTTTAGACGAGGCAATACTGGTAAGGGCTCTGCACTTTTCACTTTGTCTAATCAGCATTTTTGTTAAGTAAGATATTACGTTATATGTATATACCTAATCAATTCTAATTCAAATTGACAGAATTTCATCCACTTGTACTTTCGACACACAACAAAAACCGGTCTATCCATTGATGTGCTGAATTCCACCGAAAAGATCAAGCATCAACTGGGAGAGAAGATACTACTTCCTGTTGCTCAAATGTCAAACGCAGTTTCACCAAGTACAACTAGTTCCCTTGACTTCATGAATGGCCAAAGACCCGCGCTACGACCCCGAAAAAGTCTAACCAGGAAAAAGGCTGTCTTCGTTGACCCGAGAACGAAGACCCTGCGGAAACTTACATTACCTCATCGGTCACCTGAATCATGACATCTGCAGATTACTTAAATACTGATCTTTACGCTTTTAAAAGACTAGTATATAGTTTTTGTATCTTTATTACACCATTTTCGTTATCCTAAAAGTACCAAAAGAACACGTGTACACAAAGGCCATAATACCACACAGACAAAAGGATCACAAATGTATTGAACGTACTGCTGCTAAACTAATGTTCCTTGGATGCCATGTGCCGCATTAAGTTGTTGATAAACTTTTCCATCTTCTTGACGTCTTGACTCACTTCCGTCTTGTATTGCAGGCACTGTAAATTAACAAAATGTTCATGATAAGCATGGAAAAGCCTAGTTGTTTTCGTCAACCTTCTGAAAGCCTGCTCACCTGAACATCATCCGTCATCTTGACTTTGAAGAATCCATCTTTATGATTGTAGCTTAGCGAATATCGGCACTAGAAGAAAAAACAAATCATTATAATTGTTTAATTGCTTTGTCAAAATGTTGCAGCAATAAGCAAAATCAACAACTCACCTTTGCCGGGTCCTGTAAATAAAGTTTCTCCGCAGCCTTTTCAAAGTCTTCCCAGGAGTTGACGTACATTCTGGTATGGAACTGTGTAAACGGCCCGTGTATTTGGTCACAAATTCTAAAAGACAGAGATAATGGTAAAGTTCTCGTATAAGGCCCCCTCGGGGATTTGTACTATTTGACCTCTTTCCGGTCAATTCGACGTCGCTGATTCCGAAAATCAAGGTCTCAGGTCTGCGCAAGCCTTCGTTTAGGAGATAGGACCCTTCAAAGTTTTGGAA
>JAQGBJ010004303.1:0-10569 GCA_034698345.1 Sphaeridia pumilis | reverse complement strand
AATTAAACACCGTGGGAAAAGTGACAGCGGAAGCGGATTGCACTTGCTTGCACTTTTAAAGCCTTTTAATGTCAAGATAGAAGAGAAACTTTGCTCATGTGAGTGACGATCCGTGTACGACATGGAATTTCTCCCGGGTAAAACAGAAAGCTTGAAGAAACCCCTTTTCAATCACCCATTTCGCTGGTGCATCAGCTGTGCTACAAGGGGCACAACTTTCCCGACGAAACTTTCAGTTTTTGGTATGCAGCATTGCTTTCTCTCCCCAACCAAATGTGTGTGTATTGTTCCAGAGGAATTTCTATTCAAATGCCCCCAAAGTAACAGATGGCTTTTCTGGAGGCACGTTAATTAATCTGCTGCCTCGAAACATAAATCACATGCGGGCTACATGTAAAAATGTTTGTAAAAGGTTTTGGAATTTACACTCAGATAGGAACACGGTTAAATGCAGCTTACAATAGTGCTACTGGGCGGAGAACTTTGAAAGTCTAAGAATTTGCCAAACCAATCGATAGAATTATATATAAATGTACCGCTGTAATGTGAATGTTGTTCGATAGAAGTAAATTCTTCCGGTCAAAACGTGTTGGTTCCCGGCAATAATATGGATGTATAAAGAATGTATTGTTGAGTTGGTCCCTTAAAAGTAATGTAAAATTGTGCTTTGTTTGATAATGTGAAGTCTAGGCTAATTAATTGTTAGATGAAAAACATTAGGTAAGATGCTGTGTGACAATAATTGTTCTTCCCAGATAAATCCAATCTACCTTTGTGTATGATTGTGACTAACGGGAGAACGTCTAACACAAGCTATAATTTAATGTAATTGCAGGTTACGAATTATAAATTATGTTTGTTGAAATTAGGGTATTGTTCTAACTGTGATAGCATAAGTGACAATAATTTAAGCATTGAGTTAATTTAACTTTCTTGTCGATATCTAATCGTAACATAGGACAATAAAAATATGCTTAAGAATTTCTTCGGGGCAACTGGTTCCCTGGAACCAGACGCCAAAAATCACAGTCTTCCAAACTGGCTACGCCGAAAGGCTAGCAAAACGTGTACATATTGACAATAAGCTCTAAATGCTATCTAGCTGTATTAGAAATATTTAGCTTTGTATCGATATAAGCTCAAATTGTTAGGATACGATAACGGAAACCAGTTGACAATATTTAAGGGGCTAAACTGCAGTGGAGTGCCGACGTCTACTGCAGACAGCTTTAAGTACACGTAATTCAAATAGCATAAATTAATTTAAGAGAAGAAAAAGAACATGTGGTGTTTGAAGGTGGCGAGAGATTCGCAAATATTTGCACAATGCCAACTGTGCATTTCAAGTTGTAATACTGATTGCAGCTAATGGATGTGACGACGATAATGAACAAAAATGTAGTAGATGAGATTAGCAGTATAATGTCAAATGCGCATTAATGCTGGAGCAGATGTGCAAAAAACGTGTGTATCCAGTACTGAGGGAAAGCGTAGTAGATGTTCGTAGTGGTGAAAGTATGAAATCGGCCATAAAGTGAAAATAGATAATACTGGAGCATGGAAAGTAGTAGCGTTAAAGAAAGGGTAGAAAGAAAGTTAATGTGCCATACACAAGGTGTCGCTTTTACTACAGAAAGTCACATATAAGTTTACAAAAAGTTTTGAGTTCACAGATTTTGTTGTGATTCATGTAGGCTTTTTTGTTAAACTTTTTAAATGTTAACTTTTACTGTCTATTAGTTTTCATTGGTGTCTTCAAAAATTTTCAAGTTGCTTCTCTTACTGGTATTGTTTTGTGATTGTGATTTAGATGGTTGCAAATTTTGCAGATTATCAAAAGTATTTACGTCATAGGTGACATGGAAGTTGTTGTACCAGTACTGATTGCGACAATGGAGCTGATAGATTGTAGTAAAAAAGCGCGTTATTTTTAAATGTACAATAAAAACAAAAGTAAAGGAAACCAGGTGTACTTGTGTGTTCTTCAAAGCAAAACCATCCCCTTCAATTATCAGCCAAACGCACATTATGAAGAATATTAAATTAATTTCTGTGTGGTTTTGGTAGAGGAACTGAGAAACTATCTAAACATTCGTAATTTCAAGAACAAAAAGCTTGTACGCTTTACCCAATACATGAGTCAAGCAATGTCGAAACACCAGCAAAATGGCAAGCCGCCACCCAACATTTATTCGGTTTACGCAATTCTCATCTGTCAGCCAGAAACGTTAAAGGTTATGAACGTCAACTTGACAATGGGGAAACCTGTTTTGTACGTCCACATATCGTATGCATTTTGTATGCGCGTCAATGAATTTATTTGCAAAATGACCCAGCTAGTTGGGCTGCTTTTTATATTATTGAATATTTGTTGCAGAATTTTGAAGCTATTGTAACTGTTCTGCAGACTTCATATGCAACCACCGGGTTACCGGAGGCATTGAAAACTGTGGATCTTTGTCGACTAACTGACTTGAGTAGGTGCATGAAAAAAAGTGAAGCAATCAAACATTAATGTAGACGTGATGAGCACAGCCCAAGTTTTCGCAACTGGACCTACAGACATGTCTACTTAATTTCACTTTGATGGCGATGTAAGCATACCATTGGTATTTCCCTACCTACGCGTACTTGATCCAATACAACTCAAAAGGTGAGGGACGTGTATACCTGCGCTCGTCGAACCTATGCAGGTAATATCGAAATGATTGAGATTTGCGAAAAGTCTTGTAGCGATTATTCCGTCATACACATATTTTCTCACAGACGTAAAAAGTTTGCTAACGTGAAGCCAAACCTGTTCATTTGAGCATATACGATCTTGGTGGCAACAATCGTTTTGCCGCTCTATAATCCTCATCTGGTTTAATCGTGTAGTGTTTGTGTGGGAATTCCGTTTTCAACCCGGTGCAATTATTCGGCTGTAGTTATTTCCAAAAGTTCACACGACGTATTAAAGTGGGTCTAATCCTTTTAGTCTGTATAAATTGGCTGCTTGCACAGTTCAAAAGTCAGTTAAAGCTAACCTAGTGATCTGATCTGATCAAGAGTGTAACTGTTAAAACGTTCAAAATGGTAGTGACCAGCCTCAAGCAAGAATTCCAGGATGTTGTCCATGAAATCCATAGACTTCCGGGAGAAAAAGAAGGTAATTGGATGGGGTTGACTTTTCATATTATTTTTTTGAGCCGGCAAGATTTGAAACTATTAAAGTCAGTTTAACTAATGTGAAATCGTGAATTTATATTTTCAGCTGGTTTCCAACCTCCAGTCAGCTTGAAGCTCCAGTTCTACTCGCTGTACAAGCAAGCGACCGAAGGACCCTGCAAGGACCAAGCGCCGCCCATCTACAACTTTGTCGCCAGGACCAAGTGGAGCGCCTGGAACCGGCTCGGCGAAATGGGTCAGGAAGAAGCCATGAAAGAATACATCAGGTTGTTCCGCGATGCCATGGCCAAACATAAACGGAATGCGTAGGGGAAAACTACATAGGAAAGCTTAAAAAATATAACCATCAGCAAGTTACTAAAACTTAATCTCAATAAACTTATAGAACAACAACGATAGGGTTTGTGTATATACTTTCGTCACACCTGGTGGTATTTGCGGGAATTTACCAAACGTTTAGTACAGAAAGATAGCTGTTTAAATTACGCAAGTCGGCGTGGGGCGTAGTAATTGTCCCTTCGAAGATCAAAGTTTGATGCCTCGAAGTCATGATTGCGGAACAAAGTTGCAATAAAACGAGTTTCGATTTGTTACGTAAACATACACAGGTGATTCGATTCGATTGCAAACGTGCCTCTCCACACATCCATCAAAATTCATCCGTGCGCCATCTAGCGTCTGCGATCAGCACTGTGTTTGTTTA
Source organism: Sphaeridia pumilis (assembly GCA_034698345.1). NCBI lineage: Eukaryota > Metazoa > Arthropoda > Collembola > Symphypleona > Sminthurididae > Sphaeridia > Sphaeridia pumilis. The sequence goes on along the minus strand of JAQGBJ010004303.1, from coordinate 6,698 downwards.
CATGTTTAGAATGAGAATCATCTGCAAATCTGTGTCAAAGAATATTTTTTGTAAATACACTTTGACGTACCGTCGTCTGTTGTGAGAAACTTTTGATTAACGGTGGTCAAAAGGTCATTTTTGCGTCATTATCTTCGGAAGCATCTTTGAAACATAAAATTGCGTACCTGGTGTGATTTTGAGGTTGTGAAACGAAAAGTAGAACATTTTAGAAAGAAAAGTGTAACAAAATTTGCAGTATCAAAGTTAGTTCGTTGTGAGCTAATTAACTTCAAGCTTCAAAAGATTGATTTCAACATCACGATCCATTAGGGTTGATCCGAAGGATGCTCAGAATGGGATACTTGGGCTCATAGATTCTGAAGGTGAGTTTGTTGGTAGAGCTCTACTTTATCTGTAAAATTATCGATTTCAAGAGTTATGATTGATTGTGTTCACTCAAGATCTTTTCAACGTGGTTTCAACTTATTATCTACATTTCTGCTAGTGAGTGAACAACAGTTCAAGGCTAAATTTTTACGAGTAGCAGAGAGACAGAAAGCCGGAAAAATTTGTTCCTAAGCGAATCCTAATCAAAATTGTACTAATTTTTTTAAAAATATTCTTGAATTTCAGTCCATGCTGTCCGTTCTGGGAATAGTCTCCTACTATTTATTTTGCAAACAAGGTGGAAGAGAAGCCAAGTGGAAGAAGGCTGGTGGATATCTGTTGAAAGCTTCGGCGGCAGTTCCATTTGTCGTCATGTCGGTTGAAGACAAGTTTAAGGCAGCTGTTCAGGTCATCAAGAGCTTGCCTTCTGATGGTAAGTTGTGTTGATGCATTGCATACTCGGTTTCTTGATTGAATTTTGGAATTGTTGAAGTAATCAAAAAATCTCTTTTTAGGTCCATATCAACCTTCAAACGATGCAAAGCTAAAATTTTACAGTCTTTACAAGCAAGCTACTGAGGGAACATGTACTCAAGCGCAGCCGGGATTTTGGGATGTCGTTGGACGGGCCAAGTACAATTCTTGGAAGAAATTGGGCGAAATGAGCAAAACAACTGCGATGAATACTTACGTTGACGAGTTGAAGAAGGTATACAGAAATGTTTCCATGGATACAGTCATGTTTGAATGCAAGTAGTCGAGAATACATCCAGAATAAGTCAGATATATTTGTTTTGTTTTGATTACCATTTTGATAATTATGGATGAGAAGGTATCTTCTAGTTAGTGTTGGGGATGTAGCATAAACTTTGAATATTTTCAAGCAGTATTTTTTGGATCAGCTAATAAGTATGGATGTTTCTTACAGATCGTCGAAACAATGTCATTCAACGGCGACGTGGAAAACTTTTTGGATTCCATCGGCCCCTTCTACGAATTCATCAGCTTGAACAGTCCGGAACTGGACAACGTCAAAGAAACTATCGACAGTCTAACATCAAGCTCCAGCTCCGCCGCCTCTTCTCCTACTGCCTACCCAAGCTCTCCTTCAACTAGTGCTCAAAATACTCCAGCCAAAACGGTTATCGAAGCTGGAACCGTAGAGGCTGCTGACGACCTACCGATACTCAATGGGGACCTACATGCTGAAGTAAACCACTCGAAAACAAATGGCCACATTCCACAAGAAACCAGCGCTGACGAAACCTTGCTAGAGCCTCAGCTAGTTCCTGAACAGCCTTTGACACCAGTCCATACACGTATGCCAAACGGTAGCTTCATTCCATCATACGACGAAAACAATGACGTGATTGGAGTCTTGGACGACGGCACTGTTGTAGCCTCCAAAGGATCCCGGACATCAGGATCAGAACGGTACTTCAGTGGCGAGAGCGATTTGGACTATGATGGTACTTACCCTGAAGGCATTCTTCGCTCAGCCCAAGAACCAATCGCCCACTCCTCCAAATCCATGCCCAAAAGATCCAGGAAACACCGCTCCGACCGAGTAGAGTTCAACGTCGGGCCAGCAGATTGCGCCACCTGTGCCGCCGAAACCAAGAGGTCCGAATCCCTCACCGTGATAAGCATGACTGTAGATCGCCTTAACCGTGACATTGACCACGTCCTAGCACGCCTTCGCATCCTAGAAGCAGCTTACGCTTCCGGCCAAGCTCCTAAATCCTCTACTGCTACCGCTAGCACTTCAAGTACTCGAATTCCTCAAGGCCGACGAGGCCCATTCCGTGAACTTTCAAGGTCTACGTGGATCCTCATTTTCTCATGGCCAGTTCTTGTTCATTTCGTCATTAAGCTCATTTCCTGGTATCTACGACGTCGAAGGAATCGTTTGACCAGAAGAGCCATCCTCTAAACCTCTCACTCTTGACCATTCCCAATTTGATGTTGTCTATTCTAGTTTTAAAAATGTCGTCGCCTTTACAAATACATTTGTTATTCTCGTAAAAGACGCTGTAGTCTAAATTTAGATATTGAAACGTTGTTGCTCACAAATTCTAGTGAATTTAGCTAGCGCTTTAAACACTATTTACTTAATTTTAAATCATGACTATATTATATGTTGTAAATCAAGTTCATGTGACTTTTAACTATTATTAGCCTGTTTTTCCAACGAACCCAACTGTTTTATTGTTACGTTGTAGTCTTTCAGTGGTGCTATCGCCGTCACTCGTCACCTACCTGTTTTTAGTTTTTATCTATCCATCGACGTCAGTGTACACTATTATTCACGCATTGTTACACAAATTAAATCTACTACGCATGTTGTTGATCCCCTAGAGTTTTTCCATTCTTTCTAGCGAATCCCATCAGGATCCTATTTTCCAATAACATTCAGCCATATGGTACACACGCCGCGTATGTCTGTATCCTACCTCCATTTCGATGACTTCAGCACTAGTCAATAACATTCCTCCAATATCGAATCGCATCATTCGGCCTTTTTAAACTTGCTGACAAAGCGTTCAATTGATCTCTTTTTTGCATATAAACCTACTTCGCTCGCTTATGAAATATTGAAAATCGACCCAGGCTTTTCAGCCTCCGCTTTGGCTTTCTCCCTCCACAACATTCCTGGAGATAGTAAATTAAGTCGCTTTTGAAATCAAGAAAACTTTGTTGTCATCCTGCAGACAGGTGAAATCTTTTAAAAGCAAAGAGAGAAACCAACCATATGGTCGTTTGTGGATGAAGCTCTGGAAAAAGTTTGCATCCTCGAATCCTCCTGGAGAGAAAGAGAAAGCACAAGTTTATCTTTCTTTAGACGGAAAAATAAACAAAAGTTGAGTAAATCTTGTCGTCCTCTCGGTGCGGTTCAATCATAAAAGGGATGACATGGATTTACCCGTGGCCATATAATATTTAGCTTGATGGAACCAACAAAGTTTGTGTATACGCAACAAACAACAACACAAGCCTTTGAATACTTTTGTTTCTTACTATAAATTTTCACCCAGCGGTAGAAGCATTCTCTTCGTTTTTAGTTCAAGCTAGAGCCAGACAACAGGAAAAAGTGTATAGAAACTTTCTCATATTTTTCACTTTTGCTAGGAGCGGTTCTAAAGAATCCAAAGGTTTGCAAGACGAGACAACGTCTGAGGTGAATTCTTGGAAGACGCAAGTTTTGTAAAATCGACTTTCTCCGGTATTCATCGTACGTGAGTGACTCACTTTTTGTCGAAACTTGGAGACTGACTACCTGGAGGCTAGGAGCGATAATCGGAATATAATGCTGTCTATACCGAAAGAGATTAAAACTCTTGTGGCTTACAGGATATCGATTACCTTTATAAAATTCTCTGGTGGAGAAGAAGAAGAGTCTTAAAAGACAGAGAAAATGCGACACACGCGCCATTTGACATGTACCTAGATTAGATTTGCCGTTTTGGCTGTTGTCGATGATGCCTTGAATTGCCTCAGGTTGAAAACTGAGGCTGGAATTCAGGATGATGAAAGGTTGACGGCGAGAAAATGCCGGAAGTTGTCAAAGAGTGTGAAGACGTCATCAGTCTTTCAAGTTGGGAAGTTGGCTGGATATTATATATTGGGGAACGCTCAGAGAGAAAAAATGTGGATTCTGGAGCTTTGAAAGTGTCTAGTTTGGTGTATGTGGCTATAGAAATATGATAAAAATTACATGATGGCGGCACAAGTATTTTATCTACTTTCCAAGTTTGGCAATAAAAGTAGATGACTACACGGAAACGACCAGGTGGTCCGTGGTAGCCGTTACAGAGTTTTCATGACCGACATTTATTATTTGCAGTCATGGGATACGGAATAACATGTCAAGTGCAGAATTTTTCGGGGTAATAAAAGCAGTAATATTTTAGACTAGTATTTTTATAGATGCATGTTGGTTTAATTTTGACGCTGTTCAAGGGCTGAACAAAACAGAAATTGAAATTGAAGTGATTAAGGAGCTGGACTGGCTGTTGTTTCGATTTCAGGAGGCATTTCAGTGGACATTTCAGGTCCAGGGGTAACAGGAGTAACCTCTGGAGGTCCTTGGTTTCCTGTGTTGATAAGTTGGCCTTGGACACTGACATGCGACTCGAAGTTGAAAGCGTTGTGTTTTGTAAAGTACGTCACGATGTTCTTGACAATTCCAGCAATTTCTTCAACAGCGTTGGGGTGGCTCAAGAGGTCGAGGAAGAAGGCACCTGGGCCTCGTGGTGGTGGGGGTCCGAAAGATGCTGGTCCTCCTGGGCCTGGGGGAAAGAATGGGAACTCGGGGCCGAATTCGCCGGGGAAAGGCATAGGAGGTGGAGGGGGTCCTGCGGGTCTTTCGTGTTTGGGTCCCTTCTTGTGCCCGTCTTGCTGTTCATTGCTATCGCTACCTCTGGGGGGTGGGGGTGGGCGACGTGGTGGTCCTTTGCGTTGCTGTTGTTGTTGTCCTTGCTCGTCACTGCCTGAGTCGGAGTTGGAAGATGGGGGAGGGGGTGGACCACGACGTTTTGGGGGTCCTTGGTTTGGTCTACGGGGAGGTGGGGGTGGAGGGCCCTCTTCATGGCTGTTTGAACCTTGTTCGTTGCTAGAGAGTCCTTCTTCAGAAGAGGGTGGAGGTGGTGGAGGATGTTCCCCATCAGGCTTGGGTCCTGGAGGTCCTCTTGGAGGGCCTTGGCCTGTTGGTGGAGGTGGAGGTCCTCGTGGTGGTGGAGCAGCGTACTGCAAAGTGATTCAGTAAAATATTAAATTATTGAATGTTAAATAACTATAAAAAATTAAACTTGATTCAATCATGAAACTTACCGCTGCAGCGCACAAACTCAAAGCTACAATCAATAAAATTTTCATTTTGGTACGGTTGAACTTCAACTATGTTCAATCAGAGAATTTGCACTAGATTTTATACCTCTGAATTTCAGGTTCAGGATCATGCTTCAGTCCAACACAAAAGTGACAGCAGATGTTGGCGTAATTGCCATTTAAACTTTGATGCTAATGAAAATCTGGTGTCAACTTTGGTGAATAATTCAGGGCATACATTCAAAGTTTGCGCTTGTGAGTATTATTTACTCGTGCCAAAAATGAATATTTTTTGCAAAACTCATTTTGATCAATTTTACCCTGTTCACTTTTGTGATGCAAAAATGTAACGTCTCATGGATTACTAATTAATTACTAATTGCATTGAAAGTCTGAGCAAATTTTTGTGGAACAGGTGTACCCTACAACCCTACCAGGTGCTTGAAAATGTCAAGCCAGAATTTTCCAGTTTGTATGAACACAGAATGATTTTTGAAATAATTTATTGATTACTGCGCAATCAAACTTTACATTTGTCAATATTTTCAGACAACATCATTGTGACACTTTGTTCAAGGAGTGAAGGGCTTGGAGCCAACTGGATTTCCAACCCATGGATAGTTGCCTGGACAGCTGTTGCAACATCTCATACGCCTTGAAATGAATCAAAAATATCATCGTTAAAAACAAACACTAATTCCAAAATTTTCAATTTTGCGCAAATATTATTACCTTTCTCCCCAGAAGCCTGGAGGAAGCTGGCTTCCAGAATAAACGCAAGACAATGGGAAGTCGCATTCATCAGGCTTGACAGGAGCCGGTGCCCACGATTCTATGTTATCAACATCGGTGTTGGGTTGTGGGTTCCTCATCCAGTCGATGCCTTTCTTGATGCTGACGATATGGACATCATCCAAAGACCCGAGGTAGTCTAAGAACCTTGAACCAAAAATTTCAAAATTCAAATCTGTTCACTCGGCCAATGAAGTGTTTTTCATCATACTTGAGGTATCCTTCGAAGCGTTCCGTAGTCTTGTTGGGATCTTCAGGATCGATAAAGAAGGTGTGGGTGGCATGGAGTCCAAACGGAGTTTTCTCGGAATTGTAATGCTTCAAGAAATTTGTCTTCAACATGTCAAAAGTCTCGTCGGTTGTGTTGGGACTGCAAAAAATTATTTAATGAACATTTTGGCTGTGAATTGATTGAAAACTTGAAAAATAACTTACGTTGGTTGGCATGAGTTGATGTGAGTGCAGAAGCTGTCAGCCTGTTTATCGTCTCCGAGCAAAGTGACCAAAGGAGAAACCCAGAAGCCTGGGTAACTTTCAACTGGGCAAGGTGCAACGACGCAATCTTGAGTCGATTTGAAATCGGCAGTGTACGGCCAGAAATCAGGTCGGAATTGTTGAGTGGGTCTGCTGCTATCATACAACAAGTCTTCAGTGACTCCAGTGTAAGTCTCATCGCCGTTCAGTTGAAGTCCTGGAGCTCTGAATCCGAC